>APFE031133688.1:57499-305835 GCA_000404065.3 Pinus taeda
ACAAATAAAAGAAATAAAACAAGAAAAATAGTAAAAATCAGTAAAACTATCAAAAGTAAAAACAAAAGAAATAAAACAAGAAAAATAATAAAAATCAGTAAAACTATCAAAAAGTAAAAACAAAAGAATAAAACAAGAAAGCTGTAAGTTGCATGTTGACACATGGAGTGTGTGCATGTGGTTCCCCTTCTAATGTTTGCTCTATTTAATAGATGGTGAGGAATATGAGAGGCATTCCATCATTCCAAGATTCTATCATTCATTCTTTTGGGAGAATGGTGTTCTAAGACAGAGGGGTCACTGGTAGTAGTACGTTGATCGAGGGCTTGAGGGTGGCCAGTTGTAGCAAGTCCTTAAGCAATTGAGCCTATGGTTGGGTGGAGAGTCATCCCCAAAGCCTTCTTGTAGTTAGCAGACTTCAACTGAAATCACATGTAAGGGTGCTACCCATAGTTTTGAACTTGAAGTTAATTAGTGATAATTGCATGTTGAATATAAATTTCTTAGTTAATTACATGTTTATTTTGGGATCTTACACTTATCTTCATTTCATGATCATTCACTAATATGTTTTCTTACATGCTAAATGGGTGTTTCCTATTTTATGTCATACATTCTACCAAAGGATCATCCACCTGCACCCAAAAAAATGTATCTACATGCACCCAACAAGGTCAATAACATTAATATAAAATTACATAATATGATAGGTCCTTTGGTACATTTATTTACGAGTACGCCAGTGATATCGACATCATTTATTGTGAAATTAAAAACATGGAATTTCTAATTTCCTTTCATATCACTTACACAAAAGCAATAATAATCAAAGGACTAGTTGTAATATTCTCTCTTATGTTGTTGTTTTGATATCGTTGAATGAAATATGCATATGTCTTGTATATTTAAGTGTATAACAACCTGCTATATTGGCCACTTCCACGGCTTTTATATTATTATGAATTTAGTTCCAGAGTGGAATTAGTTGATTCCATCCTAATTATTTTCCACTTGTTTCCAACCTTTCCATAATACCACAAAAGTACGAGGAAACAAGAATAAGGAATTCACAATACCAACATAGATAATTAAAGGGATATTTTTTACATACCCCAATTTCATGGTCGAAACAACAAATGTACTTCATAGATGCACACCACTTCTTTTCATTTAACTCAATCCCTTGAGGTTTAGTTTTTTTTTGAAATATTTTATTTTATATAATATTTCTTCATAGTTTGGCCTACACTGTAGGTTATTTATGAAGATTATGAATATCTTACCTATATATAAAACCATGGAGTCTTTTTCTTTTGCATTTTATATACATGAGTGTCTTAACACTCATCAGGTTTGTCTAATTGTTTTCATCGTTTCTGGACATTTTCGCATGCCAACGTGTATATATGTTAAGACAATACATAATTAGAAAAAATTAGCTTTAAGGGTTTTCCTACATAGAAATTTATAAAAATATCCATCCTACTGTGTTACGGCACTCCAAGAACAACATTCCTAGTTTATCTGGGGACATCATTATAACCAACCAATTTTATGCTCATTCTTGGTCTAATAAAAATCTAATTTGTGAAGTTTCTCACGAAACAACAATTACTGATCTCTAATCCCATAAAATTTTGAGACCATTTCATTCTTAATATTGATGTGAATCCAAGATTTCCTGGCACTTTTTAGGAACTATTTCACTTTCGCTTAAGGAATTACATGTTTTCACTCTTGATTTTAGCTTTGGTCCATTTTACTCCTATCTTTTTTTTATACAGCTCATAGGTTCTACATCTTTTTTGCACTATCTCTAAGTGCCTTCATGTTCTTCTCATTTCTTGGGCCATTAAAATGTCAACATTACTATTATTTTCATCTTGATAGTCTCCAATTATTCTATTTGATTTGTTATTTTCATGATTGATCTTTCGTTTAATCACAATTTATAGTGATATACTATTCTATCTTATGCTTTTATCGCCTACTTAGAAAGTCCTTTATGTGACTTTTCTATTTTCCTCGAGTATCCTTTTGCAAACCAATCTCTTGGTTACTATTTCTTTACCCGTATATCTGAGGACAATTTCATCCTTTTAGTTTACCATTGGAGAATTTATTTCCCTTTTTGGGGCCATTGCAATTCCCTCTTCCAGTGTATATGGATTTTTGTATTTTTTCTTCATTCACCACCATTTGTACTCCCATTATATCCTCCATATCTCTAGTTTTCATTTTTAATCTAACTTTGTTCTCCCTATACTTTATTTTGCAAAAATATACCTAGAACCATTACTTTAAAGCTATGCATATTGTAAAATGTTTTAATTCTAACTTTGTTCTTCCTATAACCTTTATTTCCCAAAAATAGACCTGCAACAATTACTTTAGATATTGTAAAATATTTTAATTGATTAAGTTACAAGTTATTAATAAAGAATATAGATACACTCAAAAGGAATTCCCCATCCTTGAGAAATAACCTCCTAAATCTGCTTTCCAATGGCTATGTTAATGCTTCATTCTGAATTCTATTCCCCATCCTTGAGAAATAACCTCCTAACTCTGCTTTCCAATGGCTATGTTAATGCTTCATTCTGAATTCTAAGTTAAAAGTCACACCTTACTTTGATCAAACTGTTGTCATTTTTCATTTTTAAAAGTCTACCTTTACCCCTATAGAAGAAAATCTTTCAGGGACCATTAAAATGTTTATATCGATCACTAATAATATTAGAAACAATGAATAGGTAACAGATTTAATCTTTCAGGGACCATTAAAATGTTTATATCGATCACTAATAATATTAGAAACAATGAATAGGTAACAGATTTCAATTTAGCGATTCCGTGAAATTCTACGTAACTGTGAAATGATTAACTTTAAACCTCTTTTTATATGTTCCTGGACTTAAAATTGATCTTTGCAGACGAGCTTCTTGGGCTTCTACACCCACATATCAAATAAATATAAGATTAAATAAAAAAAATAGCTCAACGAGTTGGAATAGTAATTGTAAACAGTATTGAGCTGGATGAAATTAAAGAATCAAACTGTCATAAAATGCATAAAGAAGTCTCACTTATTGTTCATTCATTCACCTTCTGCGATGGAACACTCACCCTTACATAGTGATCAGTTTGGTTTTTCATATCTTTCCATAAGCACTATGCTCTTTGCCATGGAGTACTTTACTATTAGAATCCGTAGACAATTGACCATTCATAGCTTTAAACCTTGAGGGTATACACTACAATGCGTTTTATCAGTAATTGTTTGGTGATTCTCCCCCATTGATTCGATTAAGATCTGGTAGCCTATATGCTTATCACCAACCGGTGGACCATAGAGTGCTTCAGTTATTTCCTTTCATGGTCTCCTGCCATCCCAGGGGTTTCAAGTTTGACCCAATACGAATGCAGTAGTGCATTGTCAGCGTCATGAGTACTGGAAACGGGACGCGTGTTCAAAAACTGGCATCGGGTTAATAACGTGCGTCGTTATTTGAGCACAAAACTTAACAGTCCATCCTTTGAGGCAAAAATCGTACTGCGATAACTTCATAACATCGTACTGCGATTTTTTATTCGTGAAAATCAGAGATGATGTGACCAATCCCAACCAACTCCAGAAACGCCTGATATTGGCCAGGAAACGCTGCCAAAGATCTTCAACTTGTCAAGTCAAAGGAATGGAAGCAGCCGAACGATAATGATAATTTCACCATCTGTTAATCGTGCAGAAGAAATCATAGAAATCCTTTTCCAGAAACGGAGATCCTAGGCCTGGAAAAGGCTGAGATCCAGTGGCTCTTTCTGCCGAATTCTATATGAAAGTACTGGTGTTGTACACCTATTTTTCTATCAGTGTGCTTTCTTCACCATTTACACGACAAAAGGAGTTATTATGCAGATTGCAATCCACTTGATAAAGCTTCGTAGTACGCACATTCATCAAAACAGCCTTCTTCATTGTCCATCTTTATATTCGCTAGAATCGTGCTGCTAGTGTATCAGTGTTTTTTACTATATATATTAACACTACAATTATATGGGGCAGCATTTCAGTTTAGATTGGTAGATTAGAAAAGAATTATATATATATATATATATATTATACTTGGACTTACTCTATATGCTAGATGGGAGAGTGAAATTTTAAAAAGCCAAATTGGAAAAATGAGATATTAAAGTGAAATTGGGTTATTGCGATAAAAGTAAAATTAAGATAATGTAATGAAGATTATTAAATATTATAACTTTACATTTAAATCCCATCTATAAAACTAAATTTAATAAAATATAACACATACATATTAACAAATTTAATAAAATATAACCCATACATATTAACTCCCATCTATAAAGCTAAAATTTAGTAAAATATAACCCATACATATTAACAAATTTAATCAAATATAACCGATACATATTAATAAGAACCAGCAATGTCATCGCTTTAGCATTTGTCCAAGTGGCTCTTGTTTTTGGTTTTGCAGTTTGTAATTACTTCTGTCTTAGTTTGCTTTAGCAAAACAAAATAGTCATCCTATGTTCACATTAGTGAACAATATCAAACGTGTGGAAATTCCTTAGGATCACAAAAAAAACAAAATACTCAGCCTATGTTTACATCAGTCAGCAATATCAAAGTTGTGGAAATTCCTGGAAATTCCTTATTTATTATATGTTTAAATAGGATCACAAAAGAAAATAATAATAAGATTGATATAAAGAAAGAGTTGTTTATTTGTTTTATAATAATGTGTGTAATACATATTCTTCATCATTTTTAACTTCATCATTTTTGTTGGTAATAAACTAACAACACACCATTTCTTTTTTTTCACTCATCATATGATTTGAGATTCAAAATTAACTTTTTCTCAAAATCATATGATTTGAGAGTCAAAATCAGAGAAACAAATGTTCCTCCAAGGTATTGAGACATTGTTTCAACTATTGGAAGTTTGACAATGAATTATGTAAATATGAGTAATAATTGTATTTGTTACTACTAGTTAGTTTCATATCGAAACAACAGTTATGTAATGCAGGAGGCTTGTATAAAAGTAGTGAATGCTCGAGAAATGTAATCATGGAGAATCATTGTTGATTGAATAGAGATTCCAATCCCTTGCCCCATGGATGTTTCCTTGACACCTTGTCAAGGTTTTACCACGTAAATCCTTTGTTTTTATTTGTGCATTTGGTTTTAGTTTTCAAGTCAGTTATGAATCTTTCTTGGTCTATGTGTAACTAAATCTTTGTTTCTTTCCTCATTTCCCCAATTATCACAACAATTGGTATCAGAGCCAGATGAGTTGAGTTGAGTCTTTTCTTTTGAGCCAAGTTAGTTGAGTTGAGTTAGTCTGAGTGCGTTAAGACCATGCCATCTGCTACGTGTATTCTCTGCAATCCCTTGAAGACCAGAGCCGCATGCCACTTGTGTGTATACTCTGAGGTCTAGTTTGGTTTGTAAACCGTGAAGAGAAACCCTCTACCCTACGTGAAGAGGAGGCACTAGCCTGCGTAAAGAGAAAAGAGGACGTAGGAACCTGCATACTTTGCGTTCAGAATTTGGCATGGAGCAAGGAGGCACCGACATGGAGAGAGGAGTCTTTGCGTGCATTGAGGAGCCTTGACATCTGCATCAAGAAAGACAACATTGTTGCATGCCCATTTGCTGCCCTACGTGTGAAGTTACAACTGTGTCAAGAAAGGCACCACTGTTATGTGCCCATCTGCTGCCTTGCGTGTGCTGCTAGAGAGCCACTGCGCAAGAGATCGCTGCCTAGTCCAGCAGGAGCAGAGTAAGAGCCCTGTCATCTGTGCGAAGGGCTGTTGCGTGCTGCCAAAGAGTCGTTGCCCAGGAGACAGCTGCCTAGTCCAACAAGAGCAGAGTAAAAGCCATGACCCAGTGAAAGACCATGTCACTGGACCCACAATTGTTAGCCAACCTCTGCATGCTGCGAGAGCCTGATCAACAGATATGGATTCGGGTATTTTTAATGCTTGAGAGAAATTTCTTTTTCAAGAAAATTTTCAGAAATTTTTTAAAAGAAAATTAAGGGGTGGATTTATTCAAATTTTGGAGGAAAGAACTTCAAGAAAATCAAATCAGAAATTTTGTTGAAAATGAATAAAAGGAGTTGATTTATTCAAATTTTGGAGGAAAGAACTTCAAGAAAATCAAATCAGAAATTTTGTTGAAAATGAACAAAAGGAGTTGATTTATTCAAATTTGGAGAAAAAAATTCAAGAAAATATTTTGTTTTCACAAAACAAAGGGTTTGAAATGAAAGAAAGGGTTTGCAAATAAAACAATTTTGTTGAAGGGTTATTTTTTTTAGGGAATTATTTTCTTTACACAAAAGTTTTTTTTTTTTGAAGAAAAATATAAACCCTAGTTGAAAGATTGAAGATTGAAACCCTAGAAAAATGGCCAAGATGTCGAATGCAAAATTCGAGGTGGAGAAATTCATCGGCAAGAGAAATTTTTCTCTTTGGAAACTGAAGGTTAGGGATCTGCTTGTGCAACAAGGGTTGCACAAGGCATTGGATGGGGCAACTAAGAAACCTGCAACCATGATTGATTCAGACTGGGAGGACTTCGATTTCGATCTCTCAGTACCATTAAGTTATGCCTGGTGCATGAGGCTCTCTTCAACATTGTTGAAGAGAGAACAACTTCAGGATTGTGGAGAAAACTGGAAAAACTCTATATGACAAAGTCATTAACCAATAGAATTTATCTAAAAAGACAGTTGTACAATATTTGAATGAAAGAAGGTTCAAAATTTGCAGAACATTTGAATGTTTTTAATACACTTATACACCAATTAACAGATATGGAAGTTAAAATTCAGGAAGAAGATAAAGCCATAACCTTGCTGTGTTTTCTGCCTGAATCATGGGATCACTTCGTAACTTCAATCAGCTTGAGAACTGTTGATTCTTTGAAGTTTGAATTAGTCGTGGGAGCTCTCTTGTCTGAAGAAGTACGAAGGAAATCCAATACTAAAGCAGCTGCATCAAAATCTATGGTAGCTAGAGGACGCTCAAAGGAAAGAGGAGAAAAACCAAGGGGGTCTTCCAGTTTTAAATTGAAGGGAAAGAAGTGTAAGGAAAAATTCTGGCATTGCAATAAAATTGGACACCTGAAGGAAGACTGTTGAAAACGAAAAGAATCCAATAACCTGAAGAAGGAAGCAAATTAGGTCGATTCAGGTATGATAGACGAAGTTTTATCTACTGAAGAATTATGGATGATAGATGAAACTTCACCTGAATGTAATGTCTCTCAGGGCTTAGAAAGTTGGTTGTTAGACTCTGGTGCTTCTCATCACATGTGTCCACACAGAAATTAGTTTACTTCGTATGAAAATGTAAATGGTAGTTCTGTGTTTATGGGTAATAATGTGTCATGTCATACTGTTGGGATGGGGAACATCAGGATTAAGATGTATGATAACACAGTTACAACATTAACTAGTTTTAGACATGTACTTGATTTGAAGAAAACTTTGATTTCTTTGGGAGTGTTGGATTTAGACGGTTATAAGTTTACAAGTTAGGATGGTCTCTTAAAAGTCTTTAAAGGAGCCCTAGTGGTTATGAAAGCAGAAAATGTCAAAAATATTTACAGGTTAAAAGGAAGTACTCAGGTTAGTGAAGCAGCAATTTCATCGGAAAAGGAAGAAGAACGTACTCGTCTATGGCATCAGTGATTAGGTCATATGAGCGAGAAAGGTCTTCAGATATTGATGAAACGTAAATCTCTTCCCAATATGAAATCCTTGAAGTTAGATTTCTGTAAACATTGTGTATGGAAAACAGTGTAAACATAGATTTAAAGTTAGAAATCATAATAGTAAAGATATTTTAGACTATATTCATTATGATCTGCGGGGACCATCCCTTGTTGTATCATATGGAGGTGCTCTATATTTTTTAACGTTTATTGATGATTTCTCCCGTAAAATTTGGGTCTTTATGCTAAAAAAGAAAGCTGATGTATTCAATGTCTTTAAACAATTTAAAGCAATGGTAGAGAAAAGAACCGGCAAATCTATTAAATGTTTAAGAACTGACAATGGTGGTGAGTTCACTTCAATTGAATTTGAACAATACTGTAAGGATGAGGGAATTATTAGATACAAAACTGTTGTTTATAATCCTCAGCAAAACAGTGTTGCTGAGTGTATGAATCAGACTCTTATCGAAAGAGCCAGAAGCATGATCAACAATGCTAACTTGCAAAAGGAGTTGTGGGCAGAAGCAATATCTATTGCTTGTTATTTAGTTAACAAATCACCTTCAGTAGCAATTAATTGTAAAATTTGTGAAGAAGTTTGGAAAGGTGAGTCTTGTGATTATTCACATTTGAGGATATTTGGGTGATGCTTATCCTCTTATTCCTAAAAATCAGTGTTCAAAATTAGATCCAAAATCGAAATGTTATGTCTTTGTTGGGTATGACTATACAGTGAAAGGACATAGGTTGTGGGATCCTACATTGCGGTAGATAGTCATTAGTAGAGATGTAACATTTGATGGATCTTCTCTTTTAAAATCAAATGTTGAAAGAATTGAACAGGAACATGTATTGCCAAATTAATGAGTTCAATTGGAGGCTAGACCTTTCGGTGACAGTCAAAAAGAAGGAGAGATTTCTGGAGAAAAAGGTGTTGAAGACACAAAGGAAGCCGTTGAAGCTTCTGAACCAGTTCAATTTTCTGAACGAGTTCAGCAACCAATCGCTCTAAGAAGGTCTACAAGGGAAAGAAAAACTCCCAAAAGGTATGAAGATTTTGCTTCATATTTTGCTTTGATTATTGAAGATGGGGAACCTTCTTGTTATCAGGAAGTAGTAGATAATACAGATAGCGAAAAATGGAAAACATCTATGGAAGAAGAAATGGATTCCTTAGCCAAGAACAATACCTAGGATCTTGTAGAGCTTCTTGAAGGGAGAAGTGTTGTTGGATGCAAGTGGGTCTTCAAATGGAAATGAAAAGTTGATGGAAGTATCGAAAGGTATAAGGTGAGATTGGTAGCAAAAGGGTATTCTTAAGTTGAAGGTATAGACTTTCATGAGATTTTTTTCTGTAGTTGTAAAACTTGTTTCTATTCATACTGTGTTGGCACTAACTGCGTTACTTAATCTTGAGTTAGAACAGTTAGATGTTAAAACAACTTTTCTATAAGGTGATTTGAACGAAGAGATATATATGGAACAACCATAAGGTTTTGTACAAGGTCACAATAGAAGATTAGTTTGCAAGATCAGGGAATCATTGTATGGTTTGAGGTAGTCTCCTAGACAATGGTACAAGAAGTTTGATTCCTTCATGGTGAGCCAGAACTTTATAAGAAGTGAGTATGATCATTGTGTAAGCTTCAAAAGTTTCAATGACATATTCATTATCTTAGCTTTGTTTGTTGACGATATGCTTATTGCAAGCAAAAGCATGGAAGAGATCAACAGGTTAAAGGCTCAGCTCTCTAGGATGTTTGATGTGAAGGACCTTGGAGCAACAAAACATATCTTGGGCATGGAGATACACAAAAACAGGAAAAATGGTAAGCTTTGGTTATCACAGTAGAAGTATGTGGAGAAAGTACTCGAAAAGTTCTCTATGAACAGTGTGAAACCTACTAATGTTCCACTAGCTTCCCATTTTAAGGTTTCTTCGGTTTTGAGTCCTAGAACTGATGAAGAAAAGAAGTATATGTCTCATGTACCACATGAAAATGCCGTAGGCAACTTAATGTATGCTATGGTATCTACAAGACTTGACATTTCACATGCAGTTGGAGTTGTCAGCAAGTTCATGGCAAATCCAGGTGAAGAACATTGGCGAGTAGTGAAATGGGTGCTTCGATATCTAAGAGGAACAAGTGATCATTGCATCATCTTTAGTGGTAGTCAAGGATTAGTCTGCGGATATGTAGATGTTGATTATGCAAGTGATTTGGACAAAAGAAGATCTACTACAGGTTATATTTTTACTCTTGCAGGTAGAGAAATTAGCTGGATGTCAAAGCTTCAAGAAACAGTTGCATTGTCCACTACCTAAGCAGAATATATAGCTGCTTTAGATGCCAGTAAAGAAGCAATCTGGTTAAAGGGTTTCCTTAATGAGATTGGAAGGACGTAGGAGAAAGTGAATGTACTTTGTGACAGTCAAAGTGCTATTCACTTGGCTACAAATTCTGCTTATCATAGCATAACCAAGCACATTGATGTAAGGTATCATTTTCTGAGACATGTGATAAATGGCGGAAAAGTAGCTCTTAAAAAATTCCATACATGAGAGAATTGTGCAGACATATTCACAAAGCCAGTTAAAGTAGAGAAGCTATGATGGTGTTTAGCTTCTCTTGGCTTCCTGAAAAGATGATGAATGGGCATGGGCAAGGGATTAGGAAAATTGTTGTCAAGGTGGAGTTTGTTGGAAGTTTGACAACGAATTATGTAAATATGAGTAATAATTGTATTAGTTACTACTAGTTAGTTTTATATCAAAACAACAGTTATGTAACAGAGGAGGCTTGTATAAAACTAGTGAATGCCTGAGAAATGTAATCATGGAGAACCAATGTTGTTTGAATAGAGATTCCAATCCCTTGCCCCATGCATGTTTCCTTGACACCTTGTCAAGGTTTTACCACTTAAATCCTGTGTTTTTATTTGTGTGTTTGGTTTCAGTTTTCAAGTCAGTTATGAATTTTTTGATTTCCCCAATTATCACAACATCAACTCCATTGGTAGATTTTGTTGATGTCTCAGAAAGCTCTCTATCACTTTTCTAAAATCCAAAGTTGTAATTTTTGTAACCTCAAAAGTGGCAGGAAATATCAGAGCAAGTGTTGTGAGGTGCCAAAACCAACTCGGTTGAGCCATCTAGTATGTAGGTATGATTTGAAGTTTATGCTTTCTAATATGACTCTGCGCTGCACATAGCATCCAAAGCTCTTCAATATAGTTTTAAGGCTTCCATTGGACGTTATACAACTGAGATGCTATCAATCTGTGACGTTGGTTTGGAGTGGGTTGGTTGGCCAATTGAGAATTCCACTTTGTGGAAAAGCCGCATGGGTTCAATAGCAATCTCCCTAGCTTTTCTGATAGGTAATTGCAGGGCATGGTTGTTGATACACTATCATAAATATCAAATCAAAAATGTTAGTTCCAATGGATTTTGTTAAGTTATGGTATGTTCTATGCTTATAACAGTTTACTTCTTTTTCTTATTATATTCCACAAATTAGAAATCACATGTACATAAAGTAAAGTGCAGATAGAACATTAAATGATCGACAGAAAACAAGCCGAGACAAGAGACACAAGATGTGGCGGCTAGCCAAGGACAAACCCCACAATGTGTGGGGAAACCCTTTGACCAAATCTTCTTTTATCTTCAATAATTCAACAGAGAGAAATAGTACAATAAATCTGATTCATATCAGCAATAGCAAATCCTAGATCAGCAACATCAGCATTAACGGGTTCATTATCAAACTAGGGTAGACGATATCTCACAAACCGACCGTTAGATTGACTTCATTCCACCACCAAAAGTTGCGGCTTCTAGAGTAGGTTCAGATGAACCTATAGCTCAGTTCAGATGAGGAGATCTTCAAGGCCACGCAGGTCAATATTTACTTCTGCAGTTGCAGCTTCAGTTTCAGCAGTTTCCGGCTTCAAACTAGGGCAGTCAATATCTTGCAAACCGTTCATCGGATTGACTTCATTCCACCACCAAAAGTTGCAACTTTCAGAGGAGGTTCAGATGAACCTATAACGCAGTTCCAAAAAAGAGATCTTCTAGGCCACGTAGGTAAATCTTTACTTCTGCAGTTGCAGCTTCAAATTCAATAGCTTCTTGCTTCACATGTGTGAGAGAGAGACCCATTTATGCGCAATAGAGAAGAGACTCATTTCTGCATAGTACAGAGAGAGAGAGATGTGATGAGATGAGTGAGTGCAAATGAGGAAAATTCATCTTATATTTATACACAACTTTGGTGATTGAATAGATGTGACTGTTGGGCTTCTGAGCCTATATGAGTTGTAGGTCGGCATGATAATAATTCGATAATCAAAATAAATTCATATCTCCATGAATACTTATCGAAATCAGACGATATTTATATCAATCCTACACCTCTCAATGAGAGGAATCTAATAAAAATATTATTAGCCATAAATAAGACGACCCACATGAATTTTTGCCCTGGTTGCCAATTTTAACACTCCCTCTCAACCAGGGAGAACTTCATCTGCAATTTGTCTATCGGTCGTTACTATTCATCCATCAAATGCACTGCCCTGTACATCCTGACCCTTGCCCTGCTTTGCTCTATTCTGCCTATTCCATTGTCTTGTTCTACCCTGTACTGATCGATACTATTTTTCTCTATTCTGCTCTACTCTTGCATTGTTCTGTTCTGCTCTGCTTTTGTCCGAATTATGAAGAAGAAGAAATGATCGAGTATGTATCATACTAACTCAAAGTCAGTCTCAGAGTATGCACCACTGGTCCTAGACCAGTCTCAACCAACTCGAAGTCAGCATCGTAGTGAGTACAACTCCACTGGTCCTAGACCAATATCATCCTCCACTGACTCAAAGTTAGTCTCAGAGTGTGTACCATTGGTCTCAGACCAGTCGCAACTGACCCGAAGTCAACTTCATAGTAAGTGCCACTCCTACCACTGGTCCCAGACCAGTATCGCAGTCTCAGAGAGTGTACCACTAGTCCTAGACCAGTCTCAACCGACCCGAAGTCAGCATCATAGTATGTACCACTCTCACTGGTCCCAAACCAGTACTGCACTGACAGGAAGTCAATCTCAGAGTATGTACCACTGGTCCCAGACCAGTCTCAACCGACTTGAAGTCAATGTCATAGTATGGTATAACTCCTACCACTGGTCCCAGACCAGTATCGCAGTCTTAGAGAGTGTATCACTGGTCCTAGACCAGTCTCAACCGACCCGAAGTCAGTGTCATAGTATGTACCACTCTCACTGGTCCCAGACCAGTACTCCACTGAAACGAAGTCAGTCTCAGAGTATGTACCACTGGTCCCAAACCAGTCTCAACCAACCTGAAGTTAGCGTCATAGTATGGTACAACTCCTACCACTGATCCTAGACCAGTATCATTGATCCCAGATCAATGGAGGTCATCCTAGCGTAGGGAGTACGGTAGATACAACGATGCGTCCATCGGTACTACTGTGGTCCCTAACTTCATTTCCCTACTCATTGATCAGATGAGAGGTACTTCCCATGAGTCTCAGACTACATGGGTTGGATGTCTCAATAGGAGAACTAATCAATCCTGTCCTCACAGGAGAACACATCAATCCTGCTACAATTTCCATGGAGAACACATCAATCTAGGCCACCATGGAGAACACATCAATCTAGGCCTCATAGGAAAACACATTAATCCTGCTACAATCGCCATGGAGAACACATCAATCCAGGCCTCACAGGAGAACTAATCATCCTGCTACATAGTTGAGTGAATCATCCTGTTCCACAAGAGAGCGAATCATCTTGTCCTACAAGAGAGCGAATCATCTTGTTCCAGTACGCACCACCAGGGAGGGTGAGTCACCCTGTGGTCGTATGTTGTTCTAGTAAGAACCACAAGCCCTCAGAGCTCCCAGAGCTCAATGTATGCAACATGCAGGACCCTTGTACAAGGGTTTCTTGATGACTCCAAGTCGTTTGGGAAAATCATAGATTAGATCTTTCCTCAGGGATTTGACAAGGTGTATCAACCTATACATCATCTTAATGGGATGGAGCCTCCTTGCTCATCGACTTACTGTATCCCAGATGATGTTTATCTGCTGGAGCAATCGACGAATACGGGATTCCTCAATAATCGAATCCCACCTCTGGTTGTTACAGAGAATCATAGTGGTATCCAATGTAAATCTAAACAGCTCACTCAAGAGCTTTCACAACCAAATTGCCTCATATGAGGTCATGCTAGCAGCAATATATTCTGCTTGGACGGTGCTCAAAGCCACCGACTTCTGCTTCCTGCTCATCCAGGATATCGAAGCAGATCCCAAGGTGAAATAGCACCCGGAAGTGCTCTTACGGTCCATCACACTGCTTGCCCAATCAGCATCAGTATATCCAAGTAGTCTCACATCTTCGGCAGTGTATCTTAACCCATTGTGCCACGAAGATATCTCAGAAGATTCTTGGCATCAATCTAGTGAGGCTCAACCAAATATGAGCTCACAATGCTAACTGAAAAACATATGTTTAGATGGAGGTTCACTAAGAACATCAATGCGAATGAGTTTATGAAACTCAAAGGCATTTCCCAAATCTTGTCCGACATCACTACCATATAACTTTTAAAAGTTAATATCCTCAAGGTAGTCACAGGCTTGCAGTCCATCATACCGAAACTTTCCAATATATTCACCACATATTTTCCTTGAGATAGGAAAATTTCCCACGACTTCTGCCACACTTCAAGTCCTTGGTCATTCATTTCAAATTCAGAAACCAACTCCCTCTTACATTTATGAATGAGAGGGTTTGCACCTGTTAGAAAGAGGTCATCCACATATAGCACTAGTATGAGAGGCTTGCCATCTTCAACCTTAAAGTAAAGGTTAGAATCGGCTTCACTCCTAGTGAATCCCAGCTTCATCAAGTCAATCCTCTCATACCGTGCTCGGGGTGCTTGCTTCAACCCATAGAGAGCCTTCTTCAACCTTCATACATGAGATTTTCAATCATAAATCTCAAATCCTTCAGGTTGCTCCACATAGACCTCTTCTTTGATAGAACCATGCAAGAACACGGTCTTGACATCCATCTGATGTAGGTTCCATCCTTGTGAAGCCACAAGGGCTATGATCAAGCGGATGGTGCAAATATCACATCATAGTCTATACCTTCCTTTTGGGAGAAACCACGAGCAACAAAATGAGCCTTATACTTTTTCGTACTTTCATTTGCTGCATGCTTTATCTTGTAAAGCCATTTAGAAGTGACAATTGTCTTGTCCTGGGGTCTAGGAACTACTTCCCAAACATCATTCCCCATAATAGACTCATATTCTTTGGTCATAGCATCCTTCCATACTTGATGCTTGACGACATCTGAGAATGATGAAGGCTCATTTTGTATGATCATGCTCATGATGGTCAGGTATCCCTGATACCTGTTAGGTTTCTTACTTTGACGGAAGGATCCTTAGGGTGCAGCATGTCCTTCAACATCATCAAGTATCCCCCTAAGTAATGAATGCCTCTTCCAAGAAGAGGAAGGCTCATGTGAAGGAGGATCAATCAGATCCATGGGTTCTTCTACATCAGGCATTAATTCATCATCCTTTTCTTTTGGTTCCTTGGTGTTAGCTTCTTGAGAGCTCCTCAAAGTCGGAAGATTGTTCAGCTTGCTGAGAGCCATATCTTCGTCAAAGGTGACATCATGACTAATTACGACTTCCCTTTGACCAGCTACATAAATTCTATAGCCTTTAGTATTTTCACCATAGCCCACGAAAATTCCCTTCTTTCCAGATGCACCCAATTTATTTCTTTTCTCTTTCGGTACATGAAAATATATAGGGCTTCCAAAAATTCTAAAAATGAGAAACATCAGATTTCTTACCAATGAACGTTTCTTTAGGAGTCTTGGAACCCAATGCTTGATGAGGGCATATATAATGGTGTTTGTAATTTTAGCCCATAGAAACTTCGGAAGTCTTTGATCATGTAGCATGGCTCGGAGAGCTTCCACAGTCGTATGGTTTTTCCTTCCCGCCACACCATTATGCTCAGAAGTATGTGGTGTAGTAATCTCCCTCTTAATGCTAGCCTCAGATATGCCTGAGTGAACCAACTGTAATATATCGGAGGTCTTGCTTTGGCTTGAGGGGAATGGTCCCCTTTTGAGCTTTCCTTCGACACATCTCGAACATACACCTTCTTTCTCTACTTGGAATTCAAGCATCCCTGTCACCATTTGTTTTACAACGAGTATCGCTTTATAATGAAGGGGGCAAACCTCCGATGCCAACGTTCGGACTGAAGGGATGTGTCATAAGACATGACACCTAGCGGACTTCCATTGGCCTGATATAATGACCCAAGCGTAAAGGCATCTTTAACATTATTTTTCCATATACATACCTTGCCATTGCTGAAGGTTACCTTGTAGCTTTTGTCTTCCATTGCCGAGATGGACACTAGGTTCTTTTTGAGGTCAAGTGCATTTAATACATCCTAGAATTTCTAGCCTTCTTGAATGGTTGTCCTCTTCCTCGATCCCAACTCTCCTCTTACCTTGTCTGCTGTTGAATTTGTCATTCCTTCGATTACCATGAGAGGGATTTTGATCATATCACTATGAGAGCACTTTCTATCAGGGCATTCCCTTGCATAGTGACATGCTTTATTGCAAATGAAACATCGTCCTTTTCTTCCACCCTTAGATCCAACCTTTCCTTTTGATTTAGACCCAGAATTATTTCTTCTCTTAGCATGAGAAGAAAAAGCAGCAGGAGGACCTTTAGGCATGGGCATTTCTTGCTCTTCTACCCTTGTTTCTTCTTGAATGCATCTAGCCATTAATTCCTCGAAACCAGGAATTACATTATAGTTTAGAAGAGTAGCCCTGAACACGTACCATTTGGATGGTAATCCTCCAAGAGTCGTGAGTGCCATTCCCCTGTCAGTGATAGCCTCCTTAATAGATAGGAGATCGTTCCTGATTTCGGTGATCCTTAAGAAGTATGCTTGCATACTCTCATCTTTAACCTTCTTAATTTCCTTCAGCTTATTTCTAAGAAACAAAACTTGATTTGCATCATTAATTTTAAATAAACTCACCAGTCTATCGTAGATTTCCTTGGAGGTGTCTAGATCAAAGATATAGGCCACCAAGCGCTTGTCGATAAAGTCCCGGATGATCTTCTTCGCTTTAATTTCTTTATTCTTCTATTTGTTACTAGCAGTAGGAGGTGCATTTGATGGAGGCTCAACAATATTGCCTCTCACATAACCCAACCCTCCTTGATCCTCTAGGGTTAGATCGATAGACATCTTCCATCCGTGATAGTCAGCTTTCTCATGGAGCTTGTCTTCGGCAGGAAAGAGTGTTGAGGACTCCATAGTTCTTTTAGAACAGCCTTGCCAATCTTCTCTTCAATGATTGCTCTTGCTCTTGCTCTTGCTCGGGCTTTGTCTTCACCTCAGCTATGATACCATTTTAAGTTATGGTATGTTCTATGCTTATAACAGTTTACTTTTTTTCTTATTATATTCCACAAATTAGCAATCACATGTACATAAAGTAAAGTGCAGATAGAACATTAAACGATTGACAGAAAACAAGCCAGGACAAGAGACACAAGATGTGGCGGTTAGCTAGGGACAAACCCCACAATGTGTGGGGAAACCCTTTGATCAAATCTTCTTTTATCTTCAATAATTCAGCAGAGAGGAATATTACAATAAATCTGATTCATATCAGTAGTAGCAAACCCTAGATCAGGAGCATCAGCATTAACAGCTTCATTATCAAACTAGGGCAGACGATATCTCACAAACCGACCGTTAGATTGACTTCATTCCACCATCAAAAGTTGCGGCTTCTAGAGGAGGTTCAAATTAACTTACAACGCAATTCAGATGAGGGGATCTTGTAGGCCACATAGGTCAATCTTTACTTCTGCAGTTGCAGCGTCAGTTTCAGCAGTTTTCAACTTCAAACTAGGGCAGTCGATATCTTGCAAACCGTTCATCGGATTGACTTCATTCCACCACCAAAAATTGCATCTTTCAGAGGAGGTTCAGATGAACCTATAGCGTAGTTCCAAAGAGGAGATATTCTAGGCCAAGCAGGTCAATCTTCACTTCTGTAGTTGCAGCTTCAAATTCAACAGTTTCCGGCTTCACATGTGTGAGAGAGAGACCCATTTCTGCGCAGTATAGAAGAGACTCATTTCTGCGCAGTAGAGAGAGAGATGTGATGGGATGAGTAAGTGCAAATGAGGAAAATTCCTCTTATATTTATACACAACGTTGGTGATTGAATAGATGCCACTGTTGGGTTTCTGAGCCTATATGAGTTATAGGTCGGCTTGATAATAATTCCATAATCAAAATAAATTCATATCTCCATGAATACTTATCGGAATCGAACGATCTTTATATGAATCCTACACCTCTCGATGAGAGGAATCTAATAAAAATATTATCAGCCATGAATAAGATGACCCACATGAAGTTTTTCCCTGGTTGCCAATTTTAACAGATTTGTTAGTTGGAAAAATAAAAATGTGTATTTTTTGTTTTGGTAATTTTTTTGTTTTTTCAAAACAACAAGATTCCAATTTTTTTCATACTGCCTCTTGCTTTAAAGCTTGAATAAAATATTTAATGAATTCAATTACAAACCAATGTAGTGTAAATGACTCAGCCACAAATATATCCTTCATGATGAATTTTCAGCAGAAGGAACATGGGTACAATTCCAAAAAAAAAATAGAATCACGCACTCAAAAAAAATCGAACAGAATAAAGCAGTGCAAATGGAAATTTCATGAGGAAATCACTTGTTAATTTGACTAAGAAAAGCAAAGTACTCTGACATCGCATTAAAATAAGGAATCAGCTAAGGAATCAGCTTAATCCATAGGACACTTGCCTAGCATAACATATATAAAATAAAGTAGCAGATATCCAAAACCTTTTTATGGCTATGGCTTTTTAATGCCCGAATAGATAGATACAAGTCCTACTTGAAATTTCTAGATTCTCACTTAAAACAAAAATATGAACGGTGAAAAGCCAAGAAGGACAGTTTTCCACAGAGGAGAATCTTTGCGGTGTTGAGTGGGCAGAGTCTCAATAACTTTTTATTAAGTTCAACAGACCAGCATTGGGTGGCTTCCGAGGTGGACATATCCTCAACAGGTCATATTATATGTTGGTGCACTTACAGAGTAAAACAACAATTATTGATGTTATTTGTAGGAATCATGGAGTCTTCTAGGCTGTCAAAAATGGAATATAAAGTAGCAGAACCAGGGATGCAGAAGAATTAATTTACCCATAACAACGACAATAATTGGTATTATTATTTCCAACCAGCATGCAATAGAGCCATATAGAATGGAACGTACAAGAAGTACACGAAATTGTGAAGTGACATATTGCAAATTCATCAAGGATGAACAACGAAAATTATGGAACCCAACATCTTTCTGTGCATGTCCAATTACAAAGGCAATGTATAATAGTAAATAATAATTATGTCGAAAACTCCTTATAAATCAAATCAAATCAAAATTCTAATGTATGGATGCTTTAAAGCATGTAAATCAAATCAAAATTCTAATGTATGGATGCTTTAAAGCATGTAAGGCTACTCTTGAGTATTTTTCTTTTGCACTAAAGAATCATTAAGATCTTGATGACTGGTCCAAATCTTGATGACTGGTCCAAGTTCAATATCATTAGCATGAGAAAACTTATACCCATCTAGATCTAGGGTTGCTCCTGCATATAAGAAGCATGTTGATTGCTAGATTTATTGCTGAAACAACAAAGAAAAACTCAGATGTTAAGTACACATTTCTTCTTTCTGTTACATAAACTGCGGAAATTTTTATCCAAAAGCTAATGGAATGGAAAAAATAAAAAGTATTGTAACAAATCTTAGCAAAATAAGAAAACATATACCTTTGAATCAGCACAGCCTGGGAATTTAAAGAAACACAAAAAAATATTCATTACATTTTGTAAGTATTACAGGAACTTCAAATTCCAAATTGCACATGTTATTAGTGTTGCTTACAGTGACTTGATAAAATATTGTTTTTTTGATATCAAAAACAAAAAAAAAAGCGAAATATTGGGTTGCTGGCTAAGACTTTGATAATTGTAAAACACATTTTCTTTTGCCCAAGTCATCTAAAAGCAAGTTTTGATTTCCATATACTGAAAATTTGATACTATGGAAATTGTACTGAAATGTCGGTGAAATTCTCTTGAAGCATTTGTAGGACATTTCTTGCCAGCTTGTTATAATGGGAAGGGGAATTTATGGCTGTAAAGTTTATAATTAGCACGCTAAATAAATTTAAGAAGGGAAATTTAAATATGCATTTTATTGAGATAGGATGCCAATTTTGGCAATTTATAGATGCTGAAATGACAACACTTTAAACTTTTGACAGTTCTGTATCCAACTCTGCTGCCAATTTCAGAAATTTTATGGGAAAAATATCGTGCATGAAGACTAAAAAATAATATATCATCTAATTTCCACTAAAATATAGTATATCTGAACACTTTTAGACAATTCATGTCTGCATAATTTTCAAATGAATAGCAACAAACCATAGAGGGAAGCATGTAAAAAGATATAGCTTGATCCTATGAAGAAAATTAAACTCCAGAGACCCTTTATAATGTCAGAAGCTTTAATATTCCAAACAAATTAATCAGTTCGCATTGGCTGTTCCATTGCAAAATCAAACATTATCAAATATGCCTTAAAGAAATTGACAAAAATAGTGTATATACACATGTGAGCTCTGCAACTGATTTCTGCACCAAAGCACCACAACAAAAAATTCCAAAAGAAGAGATATGCCAGCCATTAAAATTGCCATCACAATGATATCTCGATCTAATATAATCATCAACCTAGTGGCCTAAGTTTCCAAACAAAATGTTCTGTCCACTTGTGTTATTGCATTTCAAAATAAAATATTATGAAAGATGCTCTAATGAATTTGATAAAAATAGTGAATATACATAGGTGAACTCTGCCACTGAGTTGCGCATGAAAGGGTGGTAGCCTAAAATGCCAAAAACACAGCAGTGCTAACCATGATAGCTAGCAGACCAATTATATGTTGATCCAAAATGCTCATCAACCTAGTGGCCCAAGCATTTTCCACCAATGTTGGTAACAGTACAATATGCCAAACTATAAATGATAAAAAATATGAGATAACACTGAACTAGATCTTGAAGACATGATAGCCATTTGGTAGCAAAAATACAGCTGCAAAATATCCCGGAAACGCCATTTGGTAGCAAAAATACAGCTGCAAAATATAAGTTGAACAATAACAGACGGTTGAGTGCAGATTTATAGCAATCTCGCTTCAGTGAAATAAGTGAAGTTTGCATTTTTCACTGAAAGTACAATATGCCATGTATTTGACAACAAATCTGTAATTGTTGAATTTAGGCTTCTGTGATCCATATGGAGTTTAAAGAGAAGAGTTTTAGGTGAAAATCACATCTTAATTCATTTGTCTACGCTTTTCGAACCAACAAGTGTGGTTCATGGTGAGGACAAGTTGAAGAACCATATTTGACTATATTTGACCAGAAAGCCCTATATTAGACACTAGACACGGTAAGTGGATTGGACCAAAATATAGGGAGAGGAAAAATAATTAGTTAATTAATTAATAAGTTAAGTTTGTTATATTTATTTCTATTTATGATTAGATGTAAGGGTTTGTATTTAACTGATTTGAGTATAAATCAATAACTAATTAAAACTATATAGACATTATATTATCATTATTATATGAAATAATAAGAAAAATTAATAAATGTTTATTAAATAGATACCTAATTAGTTAGATAAATAATTGACTTAATACTAAATTTAAGGAATATAACTATACAAACCATTTTAAAATATAGTTTTTTTCCAATTAGTTTGTTAACTCTCTCATTAATTCAATAATAAAGGAGTTAACAAACTACTTGGAAATATATCGATTGGGATGACATGCTCTCTCTATTTAACATGTAGCAATGATCTAGTTCTTCAACTTGTCGTGACCATGAGCCACACTTGTTGGTTCAAAACGAGTCAGACAAATGAATTACGATGTGATTTTCACCAAAAACTCTTCTCTATAAAATCTGCAATTATTTGCTACGAAGATCGTAATACAAATTTTGTTTTGTTAGACAATATGGAAGTAAATTGTGGAACTAAATCCAATGATATTATACAAAGTTGCAAGAATCCAACACAAATGCGATGGATGTGACATTTATTGAAAGGTACATGATATTAGGTTTCTTTTAAAACTTAAAAAGTTTGTCATTTCACATTGTGCATCACGTTAAAACCTAACAATGCCATTCCATGCCTCATATAGTTCCATACAGAATCCAAAACATACCATTTCAACAAACAATTCAATGAGCAAAATTATATTTTAATGAGACTCCAATAATTGGTTTACGTGTAATTCTTCTGCAACTCTCGTAAGCTATTTACTTACAAATATTAAACATAAGGAAACAATACTTCAATCTAGCAATATATTTCAAGTGATCACTTCAGAAACCCTAATCACAAAACACATAGTTTGTGTATTTTTTGTCCATAGATTTTTACTTTTGAAGAAAAAATTAGGAATCATGAGAGCTAGATAAAAGGAAATATCAGGATAGGCCAGGGACAATAACTATAGACAAACATGCACATGTACTAAATGTCCATTTTTTACTTGGAAAGAGAGAGAAGAAACCTTGTTCAGGAATTTCTTGTTTTAGTGAAGACTCTTGCACATTTTAGCACAAAGGTAAAATACCCTTTATTAGCAAGTGTAATTTCTTCTCTAGTTGAAGCTTGTCAAATATAAAACATGCAACTATTTGTTTAAATGCACAAATATCAATTTGGGCATATAACATAATTTGTTGCCAACTTTGTCATTATCTAATAACGTTATTGTCTAAACTTGCTAAATGATGAGATAGGATGACAAAATTAAATTTGTGATACACAGCATCCATATATCATTTAAGAATCATCAACAAGAAACAGTAGCCTTGATGGCTAATGGTCATGTTTGTAATTAAAATGAGCTGAGCTGATTCAAATAGGTGTGTTATGAGAAATAACAACTCAAGTTTTGTTCATTCAACAAACATTCACATTGAGTTCATTGTCTATGGTTCTTTTATGATAAAGGCACATAATGAAATATAACTTATAAGCTTTAAAAAAGGATTATCTAAAAAGTATTATTGAATACATAAAGAAATTCAATATTTTAGCTCCGCAATTCCTTCCTTCTGAGAAAGCCCTCCTATTTCAAGTCTTCACAAATAATGGTTATTCCTCTTCTCACATTAATAAATTTTTCAAGGTTGCCTCTAAACACAAATCTATTAGATCTCCTTCCTCTCCACCTCTCGGTCAAGTTTCTCTCCCTTACATAAAAGGTACTGATTAAGTTTCTCTCCCTTACATAAAAGGGAAAACTCATGCTATAACAAAATTCTTGTTAAAAAGGAATGTGAAGACCATTTTCAAACCTCGTAAAACTTTGAAGTAGTTAGCCAAGGATAAGTCTCACACCATGTTCAATTCAGGGGTTTACCAAATCCCCTATTCATGTGGAAAATCATAAATTGGGGAGACTTGGCATTCCTTCAAAGCTTGAATTAAAGAACATATTTCTCACACCGATCATCTTCATTTTTTGAAGTTTTCCATTGTGGAGCACTCTTCTAATTCAACCATCTTGTCTCTTTTAATCAAACCAAAATTCTTGTCTTTGTTCCTTTATACAACTCAAGAATCATTAGGGAGGCTCTTGAAATAGAGAAGCTTCTTGAAAACCTTAATGGATAATATAACTATAAATTAAGTCATTTTTGGTATCAAGTTATCCACCATTTAACTCATTAGCTATCACTCCTTCTTTTTCCTTATCTCTTTACCTTTTCTTCTCTTATCCTTTCTTTATCTCTCCTTACCCTTAGTGCTTGATTCAGTTTCCTTCGATGATTATTAAAATTATTTAACTAATTATTCATTTTATTATTTAACCATTTTTTCATTTTTTTTATTTCTATATTGATCCAATAATAAATACTTTAACTTTTCATTTTCAATTTTTATATTTATTTATTTTATTAAGCTTATCAACCATAAAAAATTTAAGCTTTAAATATTTCACTATTTATATTTTCTCACTTATTAATTAATGCTATCTAAATTTCCCTTGTCCTCTTTATTATCATTATTTGTATTTCCTTTTCATTTGCATCCCTTTAATTAATCAATTTCATTAAATCTCTTGACTTGGCTCTTACTATTAATTTAATCATTTTATTATCCACATTTCCTCTTAATTCTCTACCCCCTACTTAATTAATTAATTACTTAGGTAAATATTGGGGCTTAACCATTTCTTTTGATAGTAATTTTTTTTTAATTGACATTCCCTTTAATTTTTAATTATCTTGATTTGACTTTCAACATATAATTAGTTAATCCTAATATATTCCTAATAATCTCCTATAATTTTCTTCCCCTTGTTCCTCTATTTTAGTTGACTTATTTATTTTTAATGACTATTTTATTATCTTAATATTATTCCTAATAATTTTATTATTTGATGACTAGTTTATTATTATTATTAATATTATGATTTAACTACTAATTCTAAAAGCTCCTTTTATAATTGAATACACAATGCTTATTTGTGATCATTAAAATTATTAGTCCCTCGTGATAGGTGGAGAGTCCATGTGAAACGTTGGAAAGGATATAAAATCCTTTACATAGTTTCATTTAAAAAGTTCTCCCAATATGAATAACTTTGAAAACATAGAGTCTCTGAAATTCAAAATTAACAGAAAATGACAAGGACATTGACTTATATATTTAACAATTCAAATTTATTATTGAAAAACCCATCCAAAAGCACATGAAAAGAAAAACATTAAATATGCCTATCTATCTTTCCTCATTTGAAAAAAAATGCTTTTCGTTGCATTCAAAACATCTAAACACCTTGCAACAAATTTTACAATATAGATCTGCACTACACTTGATAACCTATTGTAGTTACTACAACCACCCTCCAGGTTTTTTCATATGCTCTGATTTTAGAGCCTTCCTTTCTGTTTACACAATCTCATCGTTGACTCTCGTCAAGTATTCATGATTTGATTAAGACTTATATTTTTATGTTTGTTTTTTTCGTAGTTATCTAATATTCTTTAGTCACAAGCTAAACTTCTGATTTGACCTTGCAATAATTCTCACTTACCTCTAGAAACTGTGCAATCCATAAGGGCAAGCTAAGCTTAATGATGGAAATTGCACAATCCTCACTAACAACTCAACCTTGAGCTTTAGAACTATGCAGTCATTGATGACAACGCAACACTAAGCTCCGAAATTGCGCAATCCATTCCTTGAGCTCAGAAACTGTGAAATGCACTGAGCCGGAAATTGCCTAGTTCCCCATAATTGTGCAATCTTCCTTTGGAGTGTGCATGGAAAGTTTCCCAAAAAGAAGAAAATAAAAAATAAAAAATAAAATCCCTAGAATGTAAGGATTCATCATTAGTTTCCATAAGGTGGAACAATGCCTATTTTTAGAAATTTCTGCCAAGTGTCACATTTTCCTTTATTTGATACATACGTGTCATAAACCCCAATCTGCCCAAATCTATTTAAAAGACACCTCTAGATATAATTTGTACAATCAAACTTAGAGCTCTATCATTTCCAAGGAAATCAAGGATCCTTGAATGGAGTTTGTGTTGCTTTTGCAAGTGAGTTTAGCTTTTGTCATCTTTTGCCACTTTTTTTGTTGCTTTTTGCAAGTGAGTTTAGCTTTTGTCATCTTTTGTCACTTTTTTTGTCGCTTTTTGTCATTTTTCTTCTATGAGTGTTGTTTTTCTTGTTTCTCTTCATGGTTGCTAACATTTTAACTTATATTAGCTTGTAGAAGTGTTTTTTAAGTTTTTCGTCCACCTTTCATAAGTGTCACATCAATTTTCTTGTTTTTGCACACCAGGGATCGCTGTTTCGGACACTCTCCTCACATATTTGTTTTTCCTTCCATTTGTTGAGTTTCTGCACTTGATTCACATTGATCTATCCATACTTAGTCATATCTATGTTTTAAATTCCATTTTCTCTTAGATATGATTGTTTCACACACCTCCACCAGGCATATCTGCACTTCTAGTGGTCATGCACTGCCTTGCCCAACTGGGCATTGCGCAAGTCTAAAGCTCAAGTTGACTCTTGGCCCTTAAGACTACACAATGTTTAGTACAGGCTAGCCCAACTACACATTGCACAATCCTAGGGTTCAGTCTACCACCTTGGCCACTGATACTATGCAATGTGCAGTCTCTCCCAGTCACTGTCGAGGCTAGACTACACATTGCACATTCTCAAGCCTCAGGTTGCACCCTTGACTGCTAGGACTATGCAATGTGTAGTTCCCACAACTAATATCCCTCTGTTGACCAACATAATTGCGCAATATTGATCATCAATGAACTCGTTTGCTACCTGATATTGCTTTGAAAGTGATTTTGAAAAAGCTAATTTATACTTTCCATGAGTGCCCTTTCCATCCTGCGGGTACCATATTTATTGAGCACTTCTCTCTAGCAGTCAATGTTACCATGGAACCCAAGGGAGATGCCTCAAAAGATACCATAGAAAGAAGTACTTGGGAAGAAGTTGAGAGCATGCTAGTAAACTTTCCAATATACTTAGACACTCAACTGCATGTGGAAAAAGAATCAGATCTCACATGACAAAAGATGAATGAGCCTTTTTTAGCAAGGAACTTCGAAGTAGATTTAGGGGACTAACAGGTATACATTAATGTCCATAAATCACTGCTACACAAGGTTGCATGTATATATACAACCTTACCATGTGTAGATGTCATGAGCTATATTGTTTCGCATATTGATGTGAAGACCATGACTTTCAGCAGTGGCAACAGAAGGAGGCTTGCTAATTTCCTGGCGATAGATTACTGATGTATGTACCATTTTCGTGAGCCATAAACACCCATGGATTCATACTTTTATGCCAACAATAGTTATGTGGGCACAAAGTATGTTGTTAAAATCAAGATGAAAGAGTCATCAAAGTTTCAATAGACACCCATCAATGCATATAAGACAAAGTCTCTCAAGAGGGCCTATCAATTATTGATCATCTTACCTTACATAATTTATTGTTAACAGATCACAAAGATCTTTTCTAAAGGGTGGGAAATCTTATTGAACTAGGTTCTAAATGAGGGGAGGTCATTCAACTGGTCATACTTGTTGGCTTGATAGTTAAGTATCGATGTAGGTAATGCCTTGAATCTCTCAAGGGCGGGTAAGTGAGATTTTCTATGTCTGCATATTTACTAGATGCAATCTGTGCACATAACACATGCCCTGACATGAACAGGTCTTGGAAACCTTAAGACCCTATCATGCACATCCACTGCAAGATGCTCTCGGATTCTCACCATTGAGGAGTTACAGAGAATCTAACTTACCACTTCCTCATTCTGCTACACAAGATAATCTTTGAGGAAAATAACCTTGAATGTTACCTAGGGCAATGGAAGCAATATCAAAGATCAGAGATTGGTTTGCCACACTAGATGGCATCTTTCTTAGAGTTTTCAATGGTTATAAGTCGCTACATCCTTTTCCAAGGTATGTCACTCACAAGCTTTTGATGCAAGAGTATCATATCATCTTGCCAAAGGGTTGTTAACAACTTTGCATAGGAAGAAGAAACAACCTCGCCCAACTCTTCCTATGTAAATTGGATTGTACAGGACAAAGAAACTAAAAGTCACGGATATAGAAGGAAAGGCGATATGGAAGTTTTCATTAAATACTTGAGACTTTAATTGTACGATCCCCATTGTATTTGCAAAGACCACAGTGTGATAATTCACTTTCAGTGGCTTAGCGAGACATTTCATTGGTAGGAGGAGGATCCATGGAAGAATTTCTGTAATGCCTCCAAGACCTGCAAGGTGGTCAGTTTTGTAGGAACTTCATAGGTGACCCCATAGGAGGAAGCTACTGCAGAAGAAGTGCCAGAGGAAGGGAGAAACCCCGCACAAGATAAGGGAAAGAGAATGGTTGCTCATAGTCTAGGGGGAGAATGAAGGAGCAAGATGAAAGTGGGTCTAGCTATTAGGAAATAAGCTTTAGTAGTAGAGGAAAATAGGAAATAGAGGATGCAAGGAGAAGAATGGAGGAAGAGGGAATAGGAGAGGAGGATATTGGAGGAAGAAAAGCAGAAGAAATAACAAGAATAGAAGCAGAAGCAAGAAGAAGAATAAAGACATAGCATAATAACATAATAAACAATGGAGAAACAAGTTGAAGAGAAAGAATAGAACTAACAAACAATAGAGGAGAAGGGCAGAAAAATGTAGGACACAGAGCTTGCTCAACAGATTGAAGAGTTGATAGAAATCAATGACATAGAGGTAGAATGCGAGTTGCTGAATCAAGATGTCAACCTGAATCCTAGCACACAACAAGTCATTATTCATTCTCCACCACCTCTTGTAGTAGAGTCATCTCCATTCGAGGAAAGGGAAGTTGTTCGCCTTGATGATGATCCGTTTATGGAAATGTACAATTTTTCATATGACGAACTCCAGAAGATGATTGTACAAGTGTGTGAGAAGCATTTTTCGGGTGATCTCGCATATCCTGCATTTATTAGAGAAAGGGTGATTGTGGCCAACCCTTGGAGGAATATCGAACTTCACCTTCACAGATGCAACAAACTCAAACACTCAGTATATGATAGCTAAAAAGAATAAATTGGCAAAGAACTTGTAGGATGTGGGGCAAGAGGTTGAAAAACTCCGCACAGAGGCACATAACAAAGCTTCTTAACAATTCCATGTGGAGGAAACAAAGGTAGCGATACTTAGTGAAGTATCAAAACTTGTAGACACCATGAAAAATTTATACGAGGACTTTGTTACCATGCATAAGGGAGTTGTACACCTACATGGATTACAACAATAGTGTAAATACTTTTTCAAAACTCTCAAAAATGTGAAAGCTGCAATCACTATCGTGCATGAATGGATGATGTGATACATAGGGGCATCACTTGACTTGGGTAAGAAAATGAAGCCACAAGTAGCGCTGAAGAAAGAAAGAGTGCACATGTTGATCCAAAACAACAAACAACTCACCTCATTCATTAGTAACATTCATTACTCATATGCATGGTTATACAACAATCTAGATTTCTTGGTGAAGAACCACATGATTTGATCAGTTGGATCATTCACTAAAGACAAACCCAGGAACAAGGTTAGAAAGGAGATAGAAGAATACTTGGAGCAAGTAAGAAATATTTCCACCAAGGAAGATTTGGAGGTGAATAGATAGAACATGCAGAACTACATTGGTGGCCATGTCCAAGTGCGGACAATGTTGCTCATGGTTCAGAAGGAAGTTTAAACTGGTTCCAAATCATTGTACCTATATTCCATGGAGGTTAGAGTCCACTTCCAGCTAGACACCATCACACAGTTTGGGGATGTCATCGTATAGTACCAAGCTTGGAACCTCTATGTGACTAAGAAACATCAATTGGAAGTTGTTGAGCTCGAGTTCTACCATACTCAAGCATGATAATGTTTTGGCTTGTTATGTTGTCTTATTAGCTCTAGCCTATTTTTTTATATGGGTATGAGTGTAAATTGTAATATTATTTGTAATGAATTTGTAAGTGGAATTCCAAGTGTCAATATTGGATCATGAAGAGTCACCCCCTCTTGTTATAAATAGATCCTAATAACTCAAGTAAAGGGATTTTGGGGAGCTTAGATTTTGGCTAGGATTGGGCATAGAGTCGGAAGCTTGGGAGTTTTGTGAGAGCCTTGGATTCTCCATAGTGTAGAGGAAGTATGTTTCTTTGAAGGAGCAGGTGATGTTGACTTACGTTCCACTTTTGGGTCTAGTGGTCCATTAATGGTGTATGGATGATTGGAACTTTCACTTAATAAAAGCTCAGAGCCAACACTTTTTCATGCATATGTTGTAAATGTAGTGGGAATATTCTTGTTATGTTTGCAATGTATTCTATTTAACTTAAGCTTATGCATATAAACTATTTAATTTGCATTGGTATGAATCTTGTTGAATGTGTGTTGTTGTATTAATTCATCACTATTAACTTGTGAACTATTTCACATATTATCTTGTAATGTCATTATGCTTGTGCGTTCCTTTCAAGATGTGTACTATTGCAGGCTTAGAAGGGGTTCACTTATTTTACCTTCTACATGGAAGAACTCTCATTCATCGCACTTGACTCTTTTTACGATCACACACTTGTTTTGACCAAATTACCTATACATCATCACTCTATGGGTAATTGCAGCCAAGGCACATCATTAGTACCCATTGCATCGAAAACTAGGTCGTATTCCTAAGGGGACTCTTATACCAAAGGGTGTGAGGTCTAATTGGGATTTCATATCAGGGAGATCCCTTGAATGTTGGTTGTTCCAACACTATAAAAATTTCTTGTGCTATAATGAGGGCCAAATGACAAGTTGAGCCCATGAAGTCTGTTTGAACATTTTGAACTCATTAATGGAATCCTCCCATATCTTAGCCCCAACATGTTTTCTCTAGGACCTCAAAACTAAAAGTGCCAGTGGAAATTATTAATGACTTGTCAAATCTTAAATTCAATGGTGAGGGTGAAAAAACCTTCTTTGAGCACACCATTCGTTTTCTTGAACTTTGCATGAAACATAATATTCATTGCGACGAAGCTTCTTGTAGTTTGTTCACTCTTACATTCAAAGGGCATGTAAGGGAATGGTATTACATAGTATTTGTCAATTCCATACACTCTTTTGAACATATTGCCAAAGAAATTTACCTCGCCTTTGATAGGTATGATTATAAATCTATGTTCAAGTAAATTATGCGATTGCGAAAAGCGCATAGTAAATCTCTTGATGATTTTCATGATCATTTCATTCATTTTTTCTTTGAATTTTCTGAAGAAGATTTTTTTTGTAAATAATATATATTCTATTAATTCGAAGTGGGGTATTTACAATCTAAAATGGATGGTGTGAGATGAGTGCTCCAACACCATAGCCAAGCTTTCTTTTCACATATTTTACAAAACATGCCTCTCTTTACTCTGCTGAAGTATCTTTTACAATGAATTTTACAAAAAAAGTTCCTCCTTAACTGGGTGTGTTTTCTGATTTTACAATTGCAATAGTATAAAAAATGACTTGTTCCCCTTAGTTGTGGTGATAGATAGGATATGTTGGTGAAAGAAGGAGAGATTTTGAGAATACCAAAAATGTCCCTCGAGTTGATGATGTGAGAATTGAGAGACTCATGAAACACCATGATGTCTAGGGTGACTTTGATATGATGTGAGCTGTTGAGAACAGTAAAATTTTAGAGGCTTGGAATACGTAGCATAAGTAGCATACAAAAAAGTAAATTTCATAGCAAATATCTTTAGTTGTGACTTCCTTGGGATCTTCATCTAGGCTGATGGGCTTCTCCTGTGGGCTTCCAGCCTGAGCCTCAATTGCTACCTAGTGTTTTGAGGAGGCTCTGACTATTTCTTTTTTAATGCTTAGAGAACACCCTCCACTGGCCATGCATCTCTTGAGAAATGCATAGTGAGGTGAGTCTCGTGTGAGGAAATGATGATGGTGTATAGAATCCACATACACTGTGAACCTATCACTGAGCGTATCAATGTTCTCCCCCACTTTCTTCGTTTTCTCTATCTGTTCCTGAAGAGAAAGCCCTAGAATTGCCTTCAACTACCAAGATAATCCAATTGTGTAGCTATATAGATTTTCCTTAGCCCTGGTAAGGCCCATGCTGAGAATCCATTCGAATTTGGCATCAACAACATGTGAGGCCACTCGATGTCTGATATTACGTGATTGAATTTCCAGGTTGTTGATTCTCTCCTGGGTCTCTAGATTAACTAAGATGGCATAGTTGAGAGTTGCATGTCTCACCGAGGCTTTCGCTCAGGTGGTCAACATCCTACTTGTGTTATCCCACCTGCAAGAGTTTCAGCCTCGACTGTGACCGCGCCAGGAAGTTAGGTTAGAACCATGCCGAGAATCTAGAAGTGGAATTCAAGGGGGGATATTTTGATAGAGACAATGAGAAGAAGAGATATGGGGTAGAAATAGTAGTGGGGAGTAGCTATCGGGATGGGGTATTTATAGGGATGAGTGATTAAGGAGGAGCAGGATGGCATGGGATGGCCATTGAATGCAACCAGCAGGAGGTACATCATCATAAAGAGGGAGAGGGTATTATTATTGGTTGAAAGGTTCGACAGACGGTGGCTATGATGGGACACGGTGAACCAGTTCATGCTCACTTTATGCAAAGAATTGCGGCCACTACCCTTTGAGGAGTTTATAATGAGTTGTTGTGGTGAGTGTATCAGCTCTGATCAGGAGCGAGATAGGTGATCTCATTAGTGAGAGATCCTGTTGTACTGTTATCCAAACCATTTGTAGTTTCACAATCCTGTATAAGCGTACTCTCTTCTAGGTCCCTCCAAGCAAGGGAGAAAAATCTGAGGTTCCCAGTTGTGCCTTCATTCACCAACTTGTCCGCTAGGCTATTCACTTTTCTTCTTACTAGTTGGAAGTGGAGCCCATTTTCCTTGTCGATGTGTCATTTGATTCTATGAAAGATTTTATTGAGCCTCTAGTTATCTGAAACTCTGATGACTGTCTTTCATTGTTGTAGCTTTGAGAAAGCTTGAGTGGCGAGCATGGAGTCTCCTTCCACGATCAATAGAAAAAACCTTTAAGATTTAGAAATTTATAGACCATGTGCCACAACATGTACCTCGAATGCATTGTTGGTGGAATGATCTAAATTGCTAGCATAAACCTAAATTATCTTCTCCTAAGAGTTCACGAAATCACCTCCAAAATGAGTAGCCACCGGGTTACGCTTGGCTGCCCTGCCATAGTTCATCTTTAGGATTTATTTTTCCAGAGGAGACCATTGACATGGAGCATCATGTTTGTCTGTAGTAGTTGATGTGTTACTTTTTTACAGGGAATTCAAATCGAGGAGGATGAGAATTCACTAATCATCTTGACTAGGAGTGTCATTGGAAATCTGGGGATTGGAATTAGATATCGTCTCTTTGATCATCTACTTAATGAAGGTGAGGATGTTCTCTTTTGGCCTATGTTTTCCCCTAAAAATTATGGTGTTTTTTTCTTTCCATAGAGCCCAACAAATTATGCATGGGATTGAATTCCAACCAACCATTAGGTTGGATGACAAAGAAATTCTCTAATTCTCAATTATGTGGAGGATGGAGGAATTGTCCCTGTCTGAAACTTTGAAAACAATTTCCGCCCACTCCCAAAGATTGTTTGAGTAAACACATTCATTCAAAAGGTTGTTTGTTGTTTCTTCACTTTTTTCACAAAGATTACATCTTGAGGGTCCCTTGAAACATTTTTTCCTTAAATTGTCCTAGGTTAATATCTTATTCTGCAGTGTTAGCCACAACAAGCAGGTGATTTTGGGCCACTGTTTTCTTCCCCACAGAGTTTTCCACTTTTTCTCAGGTTTAATTTGATCATGGTTTGCCATATAACTATATCCTTCCTTAAGGTTGAAGTGGCTTGCTGCATTTTCCCCCCATCTGATATTCTCTTTCCATTTATCATATTATATTTGTCTTTCTTGTATTGCTCATGCAAATGCTCTCTAGTCAAAATCATTGGGTAGAGGTTCACTGTCTCTATCGTCCACTCATTCTCTCCATTTATCCTTTCGATTGTGAGGCCTCCAGCAATGAGATACTCTGTTTTTTCCTCTATCTTTCATCATGTTGTGTAGATGGATAAATTTATTCTTGTTTAGGTCTGACATTTACCACCATGCTTCCTCCTAGAAGAGATAATTTTTTCCATTTCCTATTTCCCAAAAGTGGTGATTTTTTATGACAACCTCATTTTCCCATGCTTGACTCCATATTGCTAACAGTTTGATGTTTCCATTGAGCCTGATGAGGTTCTCAATTGAGTGATTTGGGACATACTTTGCTTTCCAGATATTGCCCTAGGAAAAGTTTGGATTTTCCAACCAGTGCCACTAGGTTTTGGCCCCAAGGGTTTTCATCGGGATTTTTGGGTCCCTCAAGCCTACACCTCCGACATATTTTGGTCTACACATATTCTCCCAGGAAAACAATGCCCTTTTTTTCATTACCCCTCCATAAAAAGTTTCTTTGGATGTTCCTGATGATATTGGTGATTGACTTAGGAGCAACAGGATAAAATAACATGTATTGGTGTATGGCTTGCAACACAGATTTTTCCATGACCAGCCTACCAACCAAGTTAAGGGCACAAAAATTTAGTTAGGCAGTGTTTTTCCTAGTTTGGTTATGAGGTCTTCCTAGATGGAATAGACTAAGGGTTGTTTTGTTAGAGGGACCCACAAGTATTTAGAGGGGAGACTAGATCTTTGGAATCCCATTGTTCTAGAAATGTTCATTTGAATATCTATGGGGCTATTAAAAAGGAACATTTTGGATTTCTCTAAGTAAATGGAGGTAACTGAGGCTTCTGAAAAATCTGTTAGGATTTCTTTGAATGAGATGGCTACCTTTATAGTAGGAATGCCCATTAACATAGTATCATCTACGAATCGATGATGGGTGGAGGGAGGGGCACTGACATGAAGCTTGAGGCTTGTCAGGGATTTGTTTGAAGTTATTGCAATGATGGATATTATTAGGCCTTCTGCCATAATAATGAAGAGGAAAGGCTATAGGGGATCTCCTTGTCTTATGCCTCTAGAGGGGTAGAAAGGATTTGATGGGGAGCCATTTAGAAGAACAAAGGAGAAAGCCATTAAGACCATTGCCATAATCCACTTTATGAAATCCTTGTTGAATCCAAAATCTTCTACAACTCCTTTCATATATTCACAACTTATTTTGTCAAAGGCATTTGACATATCGAGTTGCACCATCATGCCTAGTGTTTTCTAAAATTTGAGAGAGTGTATTAGTTTATGGGACAGGATTATGTTATCCAAGATTTGTCTGCCTTCCACATAACCTGACTAATTTGGGGAGATTAGGAGAAGCAAGACATTTTTAATCATATTGTCTAGGACCTTTGATATAATTTTGTAGATTACATTGCAAAAGGAAATTGGTCTATACCTTTCTACGGACTTAGCCCCTTCCTCCTTGGGAATGAGAGTAAGGAAAGTTTCATTTAGGACTCTTAGAACATATTTGTGGACTCTATATTCCTCCACCATAGTGTTAACCTCCTCTTTTATTAGGGGCCAACAAGCTTTGAAGAATTCCACTATGAAGCCATCTGGTCCCAAAGATTTTCCATTTGGCATGGACAAAACTACTTCTGCTACCTCTTGCATCATTACTTTTCTCAAGAGAATTTTGTTGTGGTTCTGGTTGAGGATGATTGGTCTGTTGTTGGTGATTTCTTTTATTTCTCTGGCCCTATCCATCCTAGGTTCTTCAAGAATATTTCTGAAATAAATATTTAATTCATTTGAAATACCCTCATGATTATGGATCATATTCCCCTCTATAGTTTTTAGGCCTAAGATTTTGTTATGTCTTCTGTGTTGTATCATTGAGTGGTGAAAGAAGGCACAATTTCTTTCTCCACATTTATCCCAATTGATCCAAGATTTTTGTTGCCATAATTTTTCCTCTTGAGAAACTCTTTCTTCCCAATTATTTTAGAGACTTAGCTCTTCTTGCTTCATTTGATCAGTGATTCCATTGCTGATGATTTTTTGTTGGAGTGTTTCCATTCTTTGTTCCAAACCTTTTTTGTTAGTAAAAATGTTTCCAAAGATTTCTTTGTTCCAAGTTTTGATTTTGTTTTTTATGAGTTTCAATCTCTATTGGAATTGATACGTTTTGTTTCTTGATTGTGGCATTGGGATTCTCCACCATTATTTCATATTTTTCATGAATTTTGGGTGCTCAAGCCAGAATGATTGGAATTTGAAAGGCTTGTTTTTCGCTCCTGTGGAGATTTGAACTATCAAGGAGATAGGTCAATGGTATGAACCTATTTGGGGGAGGATTCGAGCCTCTATTTCCCAAAACGTCATGTAAGTAGCTTCAGAGAGAAAGAAGCAATCGATTCAAGAAGTTATTTGATGTTCTCCCCCTCTTCTATTGTTCCATGTGAAGATACCATTATTTGTGGGGATGTCTATAAGACTTAGCCTACTTATTGTTGATTGGAAGGCTTCTAAATCTTTTTCTAGTTGAATGACCCCTCCTTTTTCTTCTCCAAGATTTAAAACCATGTTGAAATCTCTTTCTATAATTTTGAAAGGCTAAGGAATGTTTTCCAGTAGTTTCCTGACAATTTGAAGCATTTGGATTCTTTCTGCAACCTTGTGAGGAGCGTAGATGTTCGTGACACATATACTTTCATTGGTTCCAATGATTTTTAGAATTGTAGTAATGGAGTTCCTAGTTGCTACAGAGGAATATAACTCATCTAGTGAGCTTTTCGAAAGAGTCGTGAGTCCTCCAGCAAAACCGATTGTTGAGTTTGCTATGTAGCTGTAATTTTTGAAGCAATTATTTTGGAGGATGTTAAGGTTCTCCATGTCAAGTTTAGTTTCTTGAATGGGTATCATACAAGGTTTTTCTGTGATGAGTCTAATTTTTAAGAATCTTTTCTCCCTAGGACCATTGAGGCCTCTTATGTTCCATGAAATGAAATTCATTGACAATGATTAGGGGTAAGGGTTAGAGATTTTACATTTCCTTCATTGAGGAGTCTTGCACCAAGTTCCTAAAGGAGCTATCACATTATTTTTCTTCGTCTAGTTTTGTTGGGTCCTTTTGGGTTGTATATCTCTACTGTCATATTCACCAATATGCCCTTGTTTTCTTGATTCTCTGGTGGTTTTTGAAGTATATTTTTTTTAGTTCTTCATTTAGGAGGTATGCTCCTTTTATTCTCTATATTTTCTCCTCTAGTATTGCTGCCAAACCATCTTTCTACAATTCTTTAACTATGGATATGAGGTCAACTCCTTCCAGGGATTCCTCTATTGCATTATCTTCTGGGGTCATTTCCATCATTGTTGGTTCTATATCAGTGTCTTATTGTGTGTAATCATCTTCTATTTTAATATGCTTTGAGTGCTTCTCCCCTTGTTCCTAGTTTTCTAAGTTTCAGATTTTTCCACTAGTTTCTTCTTCATTCTTGTTGTTTGAGAGAGGGTCTTCTTGTATTTTGTATAGTTATTCATATTTGTTTGGGATAATTGCTTGATATTGGTTTTGTTTCCCATGTGCCTTCTTGTTATGCTTTTTTCTTGGTCCAACGTTTATGAAACCTTACTCATGTTCTTTTCTTTTAGCTTGCTTGTTGCTTTGTGGAGCCTTATTTTGGGTACAATCTCGGAATAGATGTCCATGCTCATGGAATTTCCTACATATGAATGGTATATGCTAATAGTTTATTATTTGGAGCCAGACCTCATCTCTGAATAAAAACTTTATTTCCTTAGGTAGGGCTCCTAAGAAATCTATGTAAACACATATTTTGGTGTAGGAAACATAATTGCCATTTTTAGTGCCTTCTAACAGTTTTATATATTCTCCTAGTACATATCCTCTACATTTAAGAACTAATGGTGCCCAATAATCCATAGGCAGTGAGTATATCCTAACCCAAATCGGGACTCTTATGCAATCTTATTTTTCTGGGGTAAAATTTTCCTTCCAGAATCTCATGAAGAGCCCAACCTAGTTGAAAAAATAGGGGCCTCATTCAAAAAAATTGTCTGTGTCTTTCAAGAGGTCAAAGATGACTGTGAAGAATACTTTTGACCCCAGTTGTAACCTTAGCTCTCCTTTTGGTTTCTATTTTGTTTGTGTGCACCAGGTAAAGGATTTTTCAGTGGGCCAAATTCCCATGATCTTGCATATGACCGCATGCTTCTCCATATAGTCTCTGTATGCTACTACATTAGGGTCTTGGATTTCTAAGATAAAAATTTTCTTTGCTTTCTGATTGCAGTTGTTTTTGGTTTTTGGTTTTTCTCTTTGGGGATGGTCCAAATGTATTTTTTCTACCTCTGTTTCCTTTTCCTCCCTTCAGGCTGAAGTCTTTTTTTGGATATCTTCTTTTGCATATTGCCTCTCTACTTCTTTTTAGATTAATTTCATTTTCTTTCTCATTGATTGGCTTGATCTTGAAGAATGAAATGAATTTTAATTCATTAGATTTGTGAAGAAGGAGGTTCTCATCTCCTTATTCTTACCATCTACCGTCTCTCAGAAGGAAGGGGATTCAACCCCCTTACATCTTCCATTTGATGCAACATGCTGACAATACGAAAACTAGTGGTTGAACTCAGAGCCACGCGTACTTCCAATTTCTGAAGATGATGTTGATTGGCCTTTAACGAAAGATAAATTAAAAGTTATTTTCACATTTCAATGACTTCACACGAATATGAATATTTTGAAAGCCTCCCAACATACTTCAGTATTAGAGCTTCTAAATATGTTATGGGCGAGGTTGTTGTTCCAAGTAACTATGAGTTTCCTTTCTTCCAAACAACTCTAATTCCATAGGTTGAGGTGTGATAACTTGATAATTCATCGGCTGATTTACCACCATATTCTCCCACCCCACATACTCAGAATTATAGTGCAATTTTGGACTGTGAATCTGATGCTTGAGATAAAAATGTTATCTCCTCTTCCTCCATCCTTTGGTTCCTTTGGTCCTTTGGATTGGGAGTTATTGTGTTCACCCATTTCGAATGTTTCTTTGGATGTTCATGAGGATCAAGTTACGGGTGGAGTTGGTATTCCACATAAAACTTTTGATATCATTTATGATGATAATGTGTGGGAGTCCATATCTGAACAAGAATATGTGATGAAGGTCAACTTTTGTCCTTCCGAACCTCTCCCTCATTATCTTGACATTTTCCGAGATTCTCTCATTCTTGTTGAATCTTATGATAATTTAGTTTCTGATGAAATTATTATTACTTCTAATCATTTTCAGAACCCATGGAATGTTAGTTTTTCATCTGAATGTAGAGAAGAAAACTATCCTCTTTTTGATCTCCCCAATCTATCATCTCAACATTATGAAGTATTAGAGGGTGAAATTTCGTATTTTTGATCTTCCCCTCATTATGATTTGTCAGATCATCAGGATTCATTTGCTTTTGATATTAAACTTTATGATCATGGAAATTGTGATCTTTTCACTCATTCATTTGGTCACGACTATGATTTTTCCATTTTTAATTTTTAAAGCCATTGATCTTTGATGATCTATCATCTGATGATTTTTAAATTCCACAAGTTCTCAACGCACTTTAGCCTAAGCCTATGGTTATGTTAGGTTCTCTTCGTCTTGAGATCAGTTCCAATTCTGATCTGAACAATGATGTATCTTTCACGACTCCTCATCACTCCTCTACACATATTGAAAATAATTATGTTCCACATTTTTCGCAATATTCATCAGTATTTCGTGATCCTATCACTTAGTCATTAGAGGAGTCATACTTGGTGAGCACAGTTGAAAAATTCAAGTTTCCTTCATTCTTCATGTTCACCTAGTTCTATAGTTCGAAAGTTTGTTCTTGTATGTCTTGGAGTCACAATGTGTCTAAACACCATAACGCATCTGCATAATGTTTTACATGCAATTTTCCTTCATACTTTTCTACATGCATTTTAAAACGTTGAACATCTTGGCATATATTGCCTTATATATATTTTTTATTCTTATTGTTGAATATCTTTCTTGATATGAATACCCTCACTTACATAGGCCAACCAGTGCATCAATGGTCACACTCGAAGTATCATTTTATGTAGGTCTAGCCCATTCTCTATTAGTTTAGGAGGAGGAGTAGCTTGTTTCCTTCATTATTTTGTTTTGATTTGATTGACTTTCCATATTTCTCCTTTTTTTGTCTTTCCATTTCTTCGAAGTGTATAACAGCTTCCACATGAGACCGTGTTTGGTTTCGAAAGAAAACATGTTGAAGTTCACAGGGAAATTGTGCTACTTTTAATGCTTGATTATCTATGTATTCCTTATATTTTCATGAGTATTGCATTCTTTATTCATTGATACTTTGACGAAAAATATGTTCTTTTCAAAGAAAACCATATTGGAATCACGATGCTTGAAGCTATAACTAGTATTACCTAGTATAATCATTCTTTTATTCTCAGTTAATCTTTGTCAGCTAAGTCAAGTAGAGTAAGGAGGGGAGGAAAACCTTAAAATGTGTATAATAGGTATATATAAATATCCTTTTCTGAAGGGACAATCTCTTCTATTCTCAATAAGTCAAGATCCTCTTCTACCTCATAAAATCAATAAGTCCCTATGCACAGTTCTATGAGTAAAATGAAAATTGAAAAATGAAAAAGAAATAAAATAAAGGTGAAATAAGAGGAAATCTTCCTCCTTAGATATGTGAATTAAGAAACTCCACCAAGGTACTCTTGAGGTTCACTGGCAGTGGAGCAATGTTTGTATTATTGAAGTGACTCCGCGAGAGTGTTGTCAAGGCTTGATGGTAGCAGAGAAACGCCCGAGATGAAAACTAAGAATTTGACATTTATTTTCACTTGTGTATCTATATACTCCTCATCCCCATCGAAAAAACTTAGTTTTACTTAGCTTAGTTAAGTATGTCATCAATGAAGAGAATGGTAGGAACTATATCTCTAACACAAGCTAAGTAAAGAAGAAATGGTAATCAATGAACCTAATAATACTTCCTGAAGTGTTAGACCTATATTACATGAGACAAGGCCAATACAAAGAGATGAATTTCTACCAGTCTATCACCAAGTGTTGTAGCTGCTAAAACCACCCTCCAAAATTTTGCATATGCTTTGATTTTGAAGCCTTCCTTTTTGTTTACATGAGCTTATGTTTGAGTCTCGCCAAGTATTCATGATTTTATTAAGACTTATATTTTTATGTTGTGCTTGTGCTTGTTTGTTTTCGTACTTATCAAATCTTTTTGAGTCACAAGCTAATCTTTTGACTTGACCTTGTAGTTGTTCTAGGCTTGCCTCCATAAACCACACAATCCATAAGGCAAGCTAAAATTAATGATGGAAATTGTGCAATCGTGAATGAAAAATCAACCTTGATATTGAGAACTATGCATTCATGGAAGGAAGCATAGTATTAATCTCAGAAAATGCACATCCATTGTTTGAGCTTAGAAACTGTGAAATGCATTGAGCCAAGAAATTGCTCAGTTCCCTAGGATCGCGCAATCTTCCTTGGCATTGTGCATGGAAAGTTTCTTGAAAAGAAAAAAGGAAAAAAAATAAAAAACCAAAAAGTGATCCCTAGAAGGTAAGGAGTCATCATTAGTTTCCCGAAGGTGGCACAGTCCCTATATTTATAAATTTCTACCAAGTTTCACTTTTTCCTTGATTTTAGGCATGTGTGTGATTAACGCAGTACACCAAATTTATTTAATAGGTGCCTATAGAGATCACGTTTACATTCTATCTTGGAGCTCTATCATTCCCAAGGAGATCAAGGAGGCTTCAGTGGAGTTTGCACCACTTTTACCAGTGAGTTTAGCTTTTGTCATCATTTGCCGCTTTTTCAATCGTTTTTTGTCATTTCATTTTTGTAAGTGTTGATTTTATCATTTATCTTCATGGTCGCTGGTGTTTTAACTTATATTAGATTGTAGAAGTGTTTTTTAATTTTTTCGTTTTCCTTTCATAATTGTCACATCGATTTTCTTGTCTTTGCACACTGATGATGATAGTTTAAGTGACTCTCCTCACATATTTGTTTTTCTTTCCATTTGTTGAGTTTATACACTTGATTCACATTGATCTATCCATACTTAGTCACATCTATATTTTAAACTTCATTATCTCTTAGATATGATTATTTCACACAGCTTCACTAGGCGGATCTACATTTCTAGTGGCCATGCACTGTCTTGCCCAGCTGGGCATTGTACAAGTCTGAAGCTCAAGTTGACTCTTGGCCCCTGAAACTACATAATGCGCAATACAGGTTGGCCAAAATGTGCATTGCACAGTTGTAGGGCTAAGTCTGCCACCTTGGCCACCGAGACTATGCAATGTGCAATATCTCCCACTCACTTCCCAGGCTAGACTATGTATTGCACAGTCTCAAGCCTTAGGATGCACCCTTGAATGTTAGAATTGCATGATGTGAATTTTCCATAACCAGTGTCACTCTGTTGAGCAACATAATTGCACAATCTTGATCACCAATGCACCAAATTACTGCCTCATCTTGCTTCAAAAGTTGTTTTTCAAAAGCTAATTTATACTTGCCATGAGTGTCTTTTCCTTCCCGTAGGTACCATAATTGATGAGAAAATCTCTCTAATAGCCACTATTACCGTCACACCCAAGAGAGCTGCCTAAAAATATACCACATAAAGAAGTATCAATGATCCAGGTCTGGGTGTGACGAAGGACCCTTCCAAGACCTTTTACTTTTGTGATGTGTTAAATTGCATTTTTTAAAAGAACATTAATGAATACATATGCATGTTGTAAAGAAGAGGAACAAGACAATCATCAACAACATAAAAAAAAAGTTGTTGATAACAGAGTTAATCCATGAGGGACAACATCTTCGGGCCCCGCTGTCAAGTTGGTGTAGGCTGCTACACTAAGTGATGTCAATAGTAGTGATGTACATAAAAGGTGATGTCGTTATCATACTAGGAAAATTCCCTCACGTAAGAGTGGCGCCAAAGATATTCCACTATAGGGACTCTCAGTCAAAAGACTCCTATCAGTATGACACAAAATCCATGCATGATGAGCATCTCGCAAACATGGCATAAAAGGGATCTCAAGGCAAACATGCATGGTGACACATGAGTATCCCCTCAACATACAACAAAGGGATACCAAAACACAACATGACAAATCATGAAAATATGTACATCACACAGACAATTCTGCATCACGTCAAGCAGGAATCATGAAAATGAGTAAGAAATAGGATCCCACATGAAACATCAAGCAAGGACTTGTGTAGCACAATGCATAGCTAAAGAAATACAAGAACACTGCATATACCTTAAAACCAAGGGCCATCTGAAGAAGCGGATGTTAAACTGCTGAAGCTACTCGGACCATCAATCTCATGACATCAATCACATGGAAATGGTTGCTCACACATGAACGCTGACACCTGTATTCCACTGAGAAAAGTGGATGAAGAATAGAATGAGAAAATGAGAAATCTGAATGTACAATTAGATTTGTTGCATCAAATAGTGCAAAATTGACTGTTCAAATTTTGCATTCTGAGAAGTTGAGAATCTGGGCCTCATGGAATCTTTTAGATTCCCCCTAGATTCCTCAAACATTATATTTCATGGGTGGACTAGAAATATGCATCTCCAAAGGTGAATCTGACCTTGCCATTGCAATCCCTGCGAAAAACCATGAAAAATGAATATAAAGTTGATTATATTCGGACATGGAGAAAAATTACCTCCTCGGGAAAATTTCAAGGATCATGGTTCCACTCCTTGTTTCTGCAATAATCATTGTTCCACGTCCATACTAAAAAATGGCCAAAAAATGTAGAACTTTTATGGAGAAACATATAATGCCATTGCGTTCATGGCATCGAGAAGTGTTGAAACCATATAAAATTTTTCAAAATATGACAAAGTGAAAATTCGGCCCCTCCTGCAAACCGTTGCTTTGAGCTACGTGAATTGCCTCCTCCACCTCGAAATGTGTGCCCGCTCATGGTTCTGCCATGGTACTTGGGCGCATTGGTGAAATGAAGGCTTATATAAATTTCTGAGCGGATTTTTCAACAGATACTGTTTGGTGTAATGGTTAGGCTCGGAGACGACAATGTGGGAGGTTGGGGTTCCAATCCCACCGACCCCGTACTTGTCTAATTGTTTTGTTGATTTGAAAATGTCGCATTGGATGGTTTGGTAGTATTAAATGGTAGTGGATATGTTTTGGTAACCGTGCATTTGGGCTTTGAAAATAGCATGGAGGTTAGTACATGGGTGGACGCATTAAGAGGTTAGTTTAATATGGGATTGCCATTGGTTTTTTTGTAACCATATATGCTTTTTAACATTAGTTCATGAATTTTGTTAACCACCTTTTGCCATTTTTATATGGTTTTCAATAACCCATATTACTTAATGTATGTTGGATTATTTGTCATACTTTAAATAACCATACATTAACTTTAAATAACCATACTAATGTATGCGTTGGTTTTAGGATATGGTTTGCTTCTTTTTTATATAATCTTTTTTTTTTTTTATGTGGAAATTTTAATATTATTTTGCTGTCTTTTTGTGCAGGTTTAAGAACAAATGCGAGTGCACCATGTGTTGATGTTTTAGTGGCCATTAATTCGCCACATAAACTTAGTGGGTTCCATGTGCCGACTAGGATGCCATGTGGCACACTGTGGGCCCTACTTTTTCCCTTGTCATGTAAAACTTTGAAGAGCTCTATCTTTTTCGTATGAGCTCTGTTTGATGAACCGTTCATACCACTGCAATCACGACGATGAGATCTTCAACATAAACCTAGTTTTAGCACAATCCAAACACTTTGATTTTTTTTACCCTTGTTGAGTCCTCTTGAACTTCTCCATGTGTCTCGAGCCACCTGGATCAATCCTCCCCACTAAGGAGCTTCTGGTCCTCCAAAAGCATGAAAAATAATCCGCAACTTCTCTGTACCTTGTCTGCATCACAAGCATCCTTGTCTCACTTCTGTCTCCTTCACTTTTGTCCTTCGGAGCCACAAATGATGAGAAGACACCTACAACCTCTGCAAACCTATAGTACAATTCTGAAAATTACATGCTTGACTTACATGACCAACTAATGACCCAAGCATCCCATACTTGCCACAAGTTTATAACACTTACTCAGTGGTTAAGTTTACATCAAAATGGAAACAATACCCCAGTAAGGCCAACATATCATTGTTGCTTCAATAAGTGATGCCAAACACCTCATCGTTGCAACACATGATTTACAACAATAAAGCCAAACACTATTTTGTTTTGACAAGTGATGGAAACAGACATCACCTTCATAGTTTATCATGCAACTCAAAATAATACTAGACATCATTGTTTCTGAATAAGTGATGGAAAACACATCAACACTTTCACATTTTAAAATGCAACAAATGATTTACAAAAGCATGATCATGACAAGACAACATATCTAGAAACCATTTTTCACTTATCAATGTGAATGGGTCGCCTCCTTGTGCTGGTTTTGCTGGTCGAGCAACTGCTTCACCAGGTTCATCCACTGACACCTTGCCTTTAAGGCGCTGGTTTGGATGGAGCCTCTAACAAGTGGCTCTTTGATGGCCATTTCTCTCGCAATGACTACAACACATCTTCTTTCTCCATATCTATTTAACCTGTTGTTGAGAGGGTCTTTCACGCCTCATCCTTTTGTGTGCTGCCATTCTTTTCCAACACTTAGAAAATCTATGGTTATGTAATACACAAAAGGTACATGTTTTTCAATGCCATGTTTTACGCTCATTATTAACAACATGATTGTAACCAAAATGAACATTCAAATGTCGAAAGTGGTTATACCTTTCCTTGTTGTCTCTGATGTAGGTATGACAATGAGGGCTTGCCTCATCTCTTTCCCTGCAATGGGCACTTCCATGGGATGATGGGGATGTCTTCCCATCATTCTCTTTCCTCGATGATTTCGACGATGTCTCGGAAGAATATGACACCTTCGAGCATTCCCCTTTGGTGTATCTCAACCCTACAAATCAATGATTATGCACAACCTCCAAAGGTTGAGTTATGCCTTGGTTATTAACACCAAGTTCTTTCTCCTCCTCGTGCCTCGTCCTTGTAAGGAGCCTCATGTTTGTCCTTGTAATTGGGATCTCCAAATATTTAATGGAAATCATACTATGCGAAGATGAAACCGAAAGGAAATCAACATCTTTTACCTCCTCCATCGATTTAGAAAGAATTGGTGAAGGTTGATCATCATATGTTATTGGTGGTTCGCTAACTGTCTCAGTGCATTCCCAAACTTCCTTTCTAACATACCCAAGTCCTATTCAACGTGGTAACTCCTCTACTTTGACGGGGTTAACAATGCCGTGGCCATTAACTCCCAGGCCTTTTCCTTCATACTCAATTTTCTTCAATAGTTTGGAGCCAATTCCTGTGGTGTGATTTTTAGAAATAGCGAAATCATCATCAAAAAACATACATGAATTCAGAGAACTAATTTTTACCTCACATGGGTCACGCTGCAGCTTTTCAAAAGCCTCAACCTTTTCTTGCAGTTGTCGTAGCAAACTATGTTTTTCCTCTTTCTCTTCATGTAGACACATCTTCAATTCAACGTTCTCTATTTGGAGATTATGTTTGTTTTACTTCGGTTCTTCCATGGTCTTTTCCGCGGCTTGCAACTAAAGCTGCAATCACTCCTCTTCCTTTCTCTCTTTATATAGAATTTCATGCATGATTTCCACCCTTTTGGAAATGCTGAGCATGGTCTTGTACATTGCTTTTTCATCCTCAGTCGCTGTATGTTCCATTGTTCATGCTGCAATTCACATCAATGCAAAGACCTCTCTAATACCAATTGATCTAGGTCCTGGTGTGATTAAGGACCATTCCAAGACCTTTTACTTTTGTGATGTGTCAAATTGCATTTTTAAAGGAACATTAATGAATACATCTTCATGTTGTAAATAAGAGGAACAAGACAATCATTAGCAACATAAAAACAAAATTCGTTGGTAACAAAGTTCGTCCATGAGAGACTATGTCTCTAGGCCCCGATGTCAAGATGGTGTATGCTGCTACATTAAGTGATGTCAATAGTAATGATGTACAGAAAAGGTGATGTCGTTATCATACTAGGAAAATTCCCTCACGCAGGATTGGCGCTAAAAGATATTCCACTACAAGAACTCTCAATCAAAAGACTCCTATCAGTATGACACAAAATTCATGCATGATGAGCATCCCACAAACATGGCATAAAAGGGATATCAAAGCAAACATGCATGGTGACACATGAGTATCCCCTCAACATAAAACAAAGGGATCCAAAAACACAACACGCCAAATCATGACAACATGTACATCACACAGATGATTCTGCATCACGTCAAGCAGGAATCATGAAAATGAGAAAGAAATAGGATCCCACATCAAACATCAAGCAAGGACCTATGCAACACAATGCATAGCAAAAGAAGTACATGAACACTACATATACCTCACAAGCAATGGTCATTTGAAGAAACAGATGTAAAATTGCTAAAGCTGTTCGGATCATCAATCTCACGACATCAATTGCATGGAAATGGTTGTTCACACATGAATGCTAACACCTACATTCCACTGAGAAAAGTGGATTAAGAATAGAATGAGAAAATGAGAAATCTGAATGCACCATTAGATTTGTGGCATCGAATAGTGCAAAATCGACTATCCAATTTTTGAATTCTAAGAAGTTGAGATTTTGCGATTCAAGGAATTTTTTAGATTCCCCTAGATTCCTCAAAGATTTTGCTCCATGGGTAGAGTGGAAATCTACATCTCCAAAGGTGAATCTGACCTTGCCATTGCATTCCTTGTGAAAAACCATGAAAAATGAATATAAAATTCACTATATTCCGACATGGAGAAAAATTACCTCCTCGGGAAAATTTCAAGGATCATGGTTTCGCTCCCTGTTTCTGTAGTGATCATGGTTCCACCTCCATACTGAAAAATGGCCAAAAAATTTAGAACTCTTATGGAGAAATGGAAAAATCCATTGTGTTCATGGCATCAAGAAGTGTTGAAACCATATAAAATTTTTCAAAATCTGACAAAGTGAAAATTTGACCCCTCTTGCAAATTACTGCCTTGAAATGTGTGGCTGCTCCTGGTTCCACCATGTTGCCTGGGCGTACTAGTGAAATGAAGGCTTATATAAATTTCCGAGTATATTGGTCAACAAAGACCGTTTGGTGTAATGGTTAGGCGCAGAGACGATGAGGTGGGAGGTCGGGGGTTCCAACCCCGCTGACCTCGTACTCAGCTAATTGTTTTGTCCATTCGAAAATGTCACATTGGATGGTTTGGTCATATTAAATGGTGATGGATATGTTTTGGTAACCATGCATTTGGGATTTGAAAATAGCACGGAGGTTGGTACATGGGTGGATGCATTAAGATGTTGGTTTAATATGGGATTGTGTTTGGGCATTGAAAATAGCACGGAGGTTGGTACATGGGTGGACGCATTAAGAGGTTGGTTTAGTATGGGATTTCTGTTGGTATTTTTGTAACCATATACGCTTTTTAACATTAGTTCATGAATTTTATTAACCACCTTTTGCCATTTTTATATGGTTTTCAATAACCCATATTACTCAACGTATCTTGGACTATTTGTCACACTTTAAATAACCATGCATTAACTTTTAATAGCCATACTAATGTATGCATTGGGTTTAGGATATGGTTTGTTTCTTTTTTTTATATAATTTTTTTTGTTTTTGTGTGGAATTTTTAATTTTATTTTGTTGTCTTTTTGCGCAGGTTTAAGAACAAATGCTAGTGTGCCATGTGTTGATGTTTTAGTGGCCATTAATTCGCCACATAAACTTAGTGGGTCCCACTTGCTGACTGGGATGCCATGTTGCTGATTGTGGGCCTTACTTTTTCCCTTGTCATGTCAAACTTTGAAGAGCTCTATCTTTTTCATATGAGCTCGGTTTGACAAACTGTTCACACCACCGCAATCACGACGATGAGATCTTCAACATGAACCTATTTTGAGCACAATCCAAAAACTTTGAGTTTTTTACCCTTGTTGAGTCTGCTTGGACTTCTGCCTATGTCTGGAACCACTTGGATCAATTGGGGAAGTAGTTGAGATCACACCAGTAAACTTTCCAATATACTTATACACTTAAATGTATGTGGAAAAGGAATCATATCTTATATGGTGGAAAGTGAATGAGGATTTTTCAACAAAGAACTTCGAAGTAGACCTAGAAGACCGATGGGTACAAATTAATTTCTAGAAATCATGGCTACACAAGGTTGAATGCACACATCTAACCTTCCCATGCGCAATTGTCCTTAGCTAGATTGTCTCACATGTTGATGTGAAGAAAATGAATTTGAGTAGTGTGATCATACAAAGGTTTACTAGTTTTTCAAAAGTAGATTAATGATGTATGTAGCATTTTCCTAAGCCATAAACACTCATGGATTCATACTTTTATGATACCAAAAAATCCGTGGGGAACAAAAGATGTTGTTAAAAGCTAGGTGAAAGGGCCATTAAATTTTTGATAGACACCTACCAACATATATACGACAAGGTCTCTGAGAGGGCCTTTCAACTTTTGATCATCTTAGTTTGCAGAATTTAGGGTCAATAGAGCACAAAGACCTTCCTTGAAGGGTGGGAAATCTTATTGAACCAGGTTGTGAATATAATTCAACTGGTCAGCTTTGTTGGCTCGACAATTAAATATCCATGTAGGTAATGCCCTGAATCCTCCCAACGACGGGAAAGCAATATTTTATATGTCTTCATATTTACTAGATGGAATCTGTGCACATAACACATTCCCTAGCATGAACGAGACTCAGACACCTCGAGACCCTACCATGCACATCCACTACAAGATGCTCTCAGGTTGCAACCATCGAAGAGTTTTGGAGAAGCTAACTGACCACTTCCTCAGTCCACTATTCAATATAATATTTGAGGAAGAACCAGCTTGCATGACACTTGGGGCAATGGAAGTAGTATCAGTCACTGCAAATTGGTCTATGTCACTCGAAGGCACCTTCCTTAGAGTGTTTGGTAGTCAGAAGTCATCACATCTTTTGCCAAGGTTTTCCACTGAAAATATTGTCATGCAAGAAGTATCATATCATCTCCCCAAACGGTTTTCAGTAGCTTTGCATAGGAAAAAGAAAGCACCTTGGCTAACTCTTCCTATGCAAATTGGATTATACAAGATAAAGAACCTAAAGTTCATGGATACTGAAGGAAAGCCAATAAATAAGTTTTCATTCAATACTCGAAACATTAATTTGTATGATCCCCATGGTATTTACAAAGACCATTATGTGAGAATTCACTTTTGGTGGCTCAACGGGACATTTCATTGGTAGGAGGAGGATCCATGGGAGAATTTCTATAATTCCTCCAAGACCTGCAAGCCAGTTAGTTTTGCATGAACTTCACAGGTGACCCCACATAAGAAAGGTACTTTGGAAGGAGTGCTAAGAGAATGGAGAAGCCTTGCATAGGATAAGGGAAAGAGAAATCTTGTTCAAAGTCCAAGGGAGGGGGAGTGAAGCCGCAAGATGAAAGTGGATGAAGCTATTAGGAAAGCAACTTTAGAAGCATAGGAAAAGAGGAAATAGAGGATGTAGGGAGTAGAATGGAGGAAGAGGGAAGAGAAAAGAAGGAGATTGGAGGAAGAAAAGAAGAAGCAAGAACAATAAGAGAAGAAAAAGAAGGAATAAGAATAAAGGCATACCATAATAGCAGAAGAAACAACACGGAAACAAGTTAAAGAGCAAGAACATAACTGGAAAATAGCAGAGGATGAGGGAAGATAGTTGAAGGACATGGAGCTTTCTTAGCAGATTGAAGAGTTGATATAAATCAATGATATAGAGGTGGAACTAGAGTCGCAAAATTAAGATGTCGACATGATTCGTAGCACATGATAGGTCATTGTTCAATCTCCATCACCTCCAGTAATAGCTTCAAATCTAGATGAGAAAGGGGAAATTGTTCCTCTTGATGATGATCAGGTTATAGACACGTACAATATTTCATATGATGAAATGAAGAAGAAGATTGTACAAGCATGTGAGAAGAATTTTCGAGATGATCTCGTATCTCCTGCATTTATTAGAGAAAGGATGAATGTGGCCAGCACCAAGAGGAATCCTGAAGCCATTGCCTTTTTCAACTTGGCCTTTGTAGGTGCAATAAATTCAAATACTCAATATCTGATGGTCGAGAACAAGCAATTGGAAAAGAACATGTAGGCTACTAGACAAGAGGTTGAACAGGTCTGTGTAGGAGCTCAAAACATAGCTTCCACATAGGTCTATATAGTGGAAACGAGGGCAACAATACTTAGTGAAGCATTGACACTTGGATCTCTATGAAGATCTTGTTACCATCCATAAGGTAGTTGTCAACCCACATGGCTTGTAGCAATAGTGTAAATACTTTGTCAAAACTCTTAGAAATGTGCAAGCTGCAGCCATTGTTTTGCATGAATGGACAATGTGATGCAAAGGGGTGCCACTTGACTTGGGTAAGAAAATGAAGCCACATGAAGAGCTAGAGAAAGCAAGATTTCATATGTTGATCCATAACAACAAACAACTTGCCTAATTCATTGGTAACATTCAAGCCTTGTATGCACAATTATACAGCAGTATAGATTTCTTGGTGAAGACCCACAAGATCCCATTAGTTGGCTCGCTCACTGAAGCCGAACCTAGGAACTAGGTTAGAAAGGAAATGGAAGAATACTTAGATCAACTGATAAATATTTCCACCAAGGAATATTTGGAGGTGAATAGACAGAACATGTAGAGCTACATTGTTGGCCTTGTGCAAGTGTTGAAAATGTCGTTCATGCTTAAGAAGGAAGTTGAAACTAGTTCCAAATCATTTTATAGAGATTCCATGGAGGCTAGATCTTGCTTCCAGCCAAACACCATCACATAGTTTGGGGATGTGATTGTACAATTCCAAGCTTGGCACCACTACATGACCAAAAAAAATCAATTGGAAGTTACCAAGCTTGTGTTCAAAAATACAACATGATAATGTTTTGTATTGTTAGGTTGTCGATTTGGCTCCACCCTATTTTGTCTTATATTGGTACGAGTGTAAATTGTAGTATTATTTGTAATCAATTTATAAGTGGAATTCCAAATTTCAATATTGGAATGTTTTTACGCGGGATTTATGACTGCAGATAGAAATATCTCCCCTAGGTTCGGTGGCTAACCTAGAAAAACAAAATGACAAAGGACCCAATGTCTTCCTTAAAGTAAGTAGATGAGGGGAAGAAACCTACTTGGAATTTGTCATATGTTTCACTCCTTCTTTGGCTTAAATTCTCCAATCCTAGCTCTAGCTACCAAAATTATAACCTGAACAATTAAACAACACAAGATAAGAAACTACGAGATCTATGCAGCATCATCTATCTACTTCATTCAACAAATCAATATGGTATTGAAATATATGAAATAATGACATCACATATTGAAAAACTTGAAAAACTGTCAGGGATTCTCATTGTCATCATTAATCCATGTGCCAATTTAGCAATATGTGAGATGCAATAAATCAAAAACAGAAAGAAAAATCTGAATAATTTTTATTTATTTATTTATTTATGTGTATAGCGAGGGTTTGTAGAACAAAAAGAACATGCAGCCTCCCAAAAGTAACGAGCCTGTGACTTTCAAAACAAGTCGAGTTAAAAATCCTAACAAAACATTTTTTTTTTCTTCTAAGATGCCCAAAGGCCCTCAGGGTTGAACTTACTCTGATACCAAAGGTAACAGCCCCATATTTAATTAATCAATATCCAAAAGGGAGAAAAACATACTGCAAATAAAGACAAAGCAACCACAGCCTGAACAAACTACTGAAGCAACACACCCTTCACAACAGTACTCCTTGACACCAAATTCTTCAATTTCTCTTCCTTAAGAGTATGCATTATGTAGCCATCAAGAGGATGTAACAAGTAATAGATACGAAAATAAACCCAATATACAACAATGTACCCAAAGCCTCATCTGTTAGGAGAAAATCCTTCAATTGACCTATTACTGTATTATTCTACACTGATCACCAACTTAACAAGGAAAACAACCTCCAAATAAGTATTTTCTCTAACCAACCAAAACAGAACTCCATATATATCACAACCCAAAATACAATCTATATCACAAGCATAAGGCACTTTCGTCTTCTTACTTTTAACTGTGCTAGGTGAGTCGTCCCGAAAACCTTTTCACAGTTAGCATACTTCAACCGAAATCACAGGTAAGGGTGTTACCCATAGTTTTGAACTTGAAGTTAATTAGTGATAATTGCATGTTGAATATAAATTTCTTGGTTAATTACATGTTATTTTGAGCTGTTACATATGGTATCAGAGACATATCATGACTTCACATAATAAATGTCAATAAACCTCATATTATAGCATCATAATTCATATTGCACATTATGCATATCATATCCATCATGAATAAAAAAAATACCTATCATCACGTAGTAAATGAATATGTCAATATACCTTGACATAACATCATAATGCCTATGCATAGCATCATAATCATCATAAGGATACATCATCACTATTGAAACAACTATATAAATATCAACCAAATGTGCATGATCACCCTCATACCATCATACCATGAAAAATCATCAGTATGAGAAGCATCTCAATACTTATCAAATATAGAATAATACTCTATCATGATTCAGAAAAATCAATTTCATTTACTTGACAAACATTCCACTATGAACTAATATTATTCAACATCCATCAGTGTTATTAGTGTTATGTTTTCACCAAGATACCAATTACTTTTTCAATAATCATTTCCACTTCTTTCACTAGGAAGTTGACCATTTACACCATAGGTATAATCATTTAAGTACATTGTTAAATTTCACATGAGCCTCATCATCTTGAGTCTTAATCTCTCGTTATATATTCTTCCTTTATGGTGAAATTCATTGTTAAGATATTACTATTTATAAAATCATTATTTAAATCATCTATCTCAAACTTAAAATCCCTTGGTTTTACATCCATTTACCCTTTGGCTTACCGACTCCAACATCGCTATATGCAAACACTAGGTCATCATGATTTAATTTTATATCATGCTTAATTTACTTGCATGAGGGTTTGTTGATCTATGTTGACTTATACATACATCACTTAATAATTATCATTTTCATCCATCAAAATATTTTCTTATCTCGTCAAGTTCCTATCTCAATACCATTGGACAAGATATTCTTGCTCATTAAGTAGTATCTTTATTTTATATTTTGAAACAATTGGAAACAATACTATCATCACTATCCATGAAAAATTTAAATGTGTGGTGTTATGTGGAAAAAACCTCTTTTAACACTATGGGAACAAATCTTCTTCACATTTTTGCACTATGTAGATCATTACTATTACCATTACCAATCATGTTTCTTGGTCCACTCATCAATACCCTTAAATAAATTTCTTCTTGATAGAAAATCCCTTCATTTCCTCCTACGAGATATTCTTATATATGTTTTTCTCCCTTTTGGATATTGATTAATTAAATATGGGGTTAGTCTTGATTCAACTGCAAGATGTTATTTTTGACATGGTAGTGTCGTGTATGAAGAGTTGAATGCTTTTCATCCTTTACCTGCACTTACTATTTTGTATTGTTTCACCCCTCAATCTGCTATATAAACAACAACTGTTATAATTGTATTTGCATATTTTGGTTCTGTTTTCTTTCCTTCCTTTAGCCATTTTCATGTGCTAATTATTTTGTATTGTTTCAATCATCATACTGCTATGTAAAAATACAACTGTTTGAATCTACTTATGGGCATTACCTTATCGTAAAGTCATGTCTGCAATGGCCTTGAGCCCATCTTGATCCATCCTAATGTTCATTATATTACTCCAATCTTAAAGGGACCAATTTCATTATGTTAGTTCGATTGTAAAAGGAAAAAAACCAAAGAAACTTGTGTTTTCATGTATTCATTTTTGGTTGAGCTATTTAGTGCCTAGCCTTCTTATTTTCTTTCTTTATTTCAAAATTGGGGATCCTAAATAGAGGAGGTTGTTGAATTTATGTTTCTGTCTTTCACTTCTGTAATCTTGGTTAGTGGAACTATATTAGTGAGGCATAAGAAGGATATTGATGCATACATTGGAAATTAACACCTGTCTTGGACTTCTGATGTTTTTATGCAAATTTTTTCATTGAGGAATAGAGAAAGCTATACAGAACTAATGAAATCCTTCTCTGTCCATTTTCCTTAGCCCTAAAAGTTAAAAATATGTCAAGGAAAGCTTAAACAATGTTCTTGTAACCTATTTTCACTTGGCAAACCTTGTTCTTGTAAGTCGATAACAAGAACAGTCAGCCCAACTTTCTTAATAATTGCATGTTTTTACCACTATGATTCTTTGTGAGGTCATATTTATTTGAATTTTATATAGACTGTTGTTCTGGGTCAATTTTGTATGTTTTACTTCTCTGATTCTTTGTGGGATTCATATTTATTTGAGTTTTATATAGATTGTTATTCTCGGTCATTTTTTCTTGCAACTAGGTATGGGCATCTCATTATACGATGTTTCTACAGAAACTATTTTTGATATATCATGGAAAATGGCTTGTCTGGATTTTGTTGTTCACTGCAGCCTGATGTTTCTACTAAGCAATGGTTGATGATGCAATTGTCTTATAGGAAAATTTTGTTTTGATGCAACTATCAAACCTTTCTCAATGTGAAATTTATAGTATAAGAGGGACAAATTGCGTGTGTCCATTTTGTTGGAAGTTGCATTGTTAAGCCTACCTAGGTTCCTTAATGTGTTATTTGGTATTGGCTGGTATTTGACTTTGTATTTGTTTACCTCAAGGGCAGAAAATGTTTATAGTGGCCCTTACAAGACCCTTTCCAATTTAATTCTGGTGCTCTATAAGAATCATGCATTGCATATTTCTATTTGTTTCTGATGAAGATGCTCCCAGCGAACACGTGATTGCGAAGTGTAAGATTGATTTGTATGCTGATTGTTTTTTGTGTCCTTGTGCAATTATTAATGGTTATAAGAGTCTGCCTTTGACAAGAAACTTAGCAAAGTACTTAGTGAGGTTACAATTAATTTTAGTGTTATTATTTCAATCGTTTACACTTGTTATTTCGCATATAGTTTTGTGAATTTGATGAGAAACTTAGCATCACATTTGTTGCAAGTAGTTCTTTTAAATTCATGTGCTCCACAAATCCAATGCATCCATGATTTTTAGCAAAAACATAGCTCTTTAACAATTCAAGCAATATGTGGAAAACACAAATTTCTAATTTCCATTTATTCAAACTCACTCATTGCATAAATCCATCTTATTATGGGACTATTGAATTGGTAAATTGTAGAGGCATTAACATTGACAAATCATAACAAATCCCTGGACATATCTTCATTTGGATTATATTTGGACTATTTTTGGATTACCTTTATGATTCAGTGTTATATCATATTCAGATCATGAGCATATATGATATACTTCACCGTACCATGTTCACGACACATTAATCGTAGGAAATGATCTATCTATATATCTCTCTGTTAAAATAGTTGTAGTCCTCTTAAATTGGTTCCACTAAATACAACACACTTTTTCTATGGTTAAAGTGGTATCATGAACTGAACATATGAATGAATGAGACCTTTACTTTTAAAATTTGGGTACCTTCATGAAATACACATGTAAAATATTCTAATACATTTGATTTTGCATTACAATTGCCATTCAGATTACATGTATGTGCTCATTTACTACATTTGCATCAACGTTCTTAATCATATCATTTGGATATTAAACATCATCAAGATACCATTAAAGTCTCCTTCATTCTTGAGTGAATTAGTTGGGTTTGTAGCAGATATATAAACCACAAGATGGTATATTTTAGTCTCAGTGGAAAATCATACAGATTTGGATTTGGAGCATCTAAATCATGTTTTATTGTTTAAACTTATGATGCATCTAAATCGGACACTATGATTTTAGTGAAGTTTTACATGAGGTTTTGCAATTCAAGGTCAATTGCATATAGTGGATAAAGTTGTCTATTGAGAAGTGGAAAGGAAAAACTTGCAAATTTTCTAATGATGATAACTAATGATAGATCATTTGTTTATGGCCAACTTGGTGCTAGATAGATACTTATGGTGGTTGAGAGGAAGTGTCACAACAAGGGTAAGAAATCAGTAATAAGAGGCAACCTATTTTAGAACATAATGGAAGAGTTTGGTATAATCATAATTTGAACTCTAAAGGTATCACTATAAGGTCTATCTAAGGATGATGCACATGAAGAAGAAAATATTGACAATCAACTAATGAAGTTGAATAATCATGGTAATAATAAAGGCCATTTTTAAGGAACCTGGAAGGTATGATAAAATAGAATGATTGAAGAAGATAAGTTGTGTGCATGACAACAACTATAACAATTTCCCCTCTGATGGGAGAGCCACATTGTAAAGTTTTCCATAGGTGACTAACTATATGAATGAATTATGGATAACAAGATGAATGATTAGAAAATTTTATTAGGTTGATAAGCGGAGTACATTTGATAGCCATCTTAATGAATGTATTTATAGGGTATTACCCAAGTTGGGAATAGTAACAACATTTCCAAAGTGTATCAATGCTATGCTTTTAAGATAGGAGGAACAAAAAAACCACAATGACTGGAGGTGAGAAAGTAAAGTCAATTTAATAAAATAGAATGAAGTGAAGAAGTTTCCATTTTTTTAAGCTAGTAGAAAAGGAATATTAGGAAATTAAGACTAGGAGAAAAATATATATAAGAATATCTGGTAGGAGGAAATGAAGGGATGTTCCATCAAGAAGAAAGTTCTTTAAGGGTATTGATGAGTGGACCAAGAAACATGATTGGTAATGGTAATAATAATGATCTACATAGTTCAAAAATGTGAAGAAGCTTTGTTCCCATAGCGTTAAAAGAGGTTGTTTCCACATAACACCACACATTTAAATTTTTCATGGACAATGATGATAGTAGTGTTTCCAACTGTTTCAAAATCTAAAATAAAGAAACTAATTAATGAGCAAGAATCTCTTGTCCAACTTGAAGAAGGGTGAATTTACAATAAAGCAATCAAATGGTGTTGAGATAGGAACTTGACGAGATAAGAAAATATTTTGATGGGTGAAAATGATAATTATTAAGTGATGTATGTATAAGTCAACATGGATCAACAAACCCTCATGCAAGTAAATTAAGCATGATATAAAATTAAATCATGATGACGTAGTGTTTGCATATAGAAATATTGGAATCAGTAAGCCAAAGGGTAAATGGATGTAAAACCAAGGGATTTTAAGTTTGAGATAGATGATTTAAATAATGATTGTATAACTAGTAATATATTAACAATGAATTTCACCATAATTTCCTTGGGGAAGGAAGAATATATAACGAGAGATTAAGACCCAACCACCATAAGTATCTATGTAGCACCAAGTTGGCCATAAACACATGATCTATCATTAGTTATCATCATTAGAAAATTTGCAAGTTTTTCCTTTCCACTTCTCGATAGACAACTTTATCCACTATATGCAATTGATCTTGAATCACGAAACCTCATGTAAAAATAAAATGAAATCATAGTGTCCGATTTAGATGTATCATAAGTTTAAATAAAACATGATTTAGATTCTCCAAATCCAAATCTGTACGATTTACCACTGAGACTAAAATATACCATCCCGTGGTTTATATATATACTACAAACCCAACTGATTCACTCAAGAATGAAGGAGACTTTAATGGTAGCTTGATGATATTTAATATCCAAATGATATGATTAAGAACGCTGATGCAAATATGTTGATGGTATTTCATGAGGTGAGCATGTGATAGTTGCGTACAAATTTATGACATGCATGAGTATGCATTTCGTTATTATTCATAATGTTGCGGTTAACAATGATGAATGTTACATGATGACATGCAAGACTTGGCATGTGGATTATTTTCTATGATACTATGATGGTATAGTTAATGCATTGGTTGCATGTTGAGGTGTGATGATTCACAGGACCCCACAACTGGGCCGAGAGGGTGGGTTTATTTGATGATCTCGTGTGAGCCCATACGCACGAAGGAGAATAAGTAACACCATATGGGCTGGGGACAAACTCAATCAACACTACATGTGCCAGTGGTTCCTTTGTCTTGTATAGCTCTTGAAGGGCTATGGGACCATCTTGAGGAGGCCAAGTGCCTAATGTTCTAGGCTAGGTGCCTAGTATTGTATTGGGATGCCGAAGTCTAGGGGGGTGTAAGGACTTTGATGCTTGGGGTTGTGCACCTTGGTGAGTTGTGGAGGGAGTGGGCCAACCTTGCGAGATGTCAGTGACATTGAGCACTGTACCGGATGCCTGCCTTAGTGCAGATGAGGTCTGAGTCAGGCTCAAGCCTTAGGGCTAGCCTTGGACTAGGATATAGACCGAGGAGGATTATGCCTGATTCCAAAAATGGAAGGCTTATGCTTCATTCCGAAAGTGGGAAAAAGGACAGAGATTCCTTAGGATTTCCCGGGTGTTGTGAAACTTTCAATGCATGCTGGTTATACTAGTTCAGCAGAGGGTGCTAGGACTGTTACATGATGTAATAAATAACAAAATAAATGTAATTTCCCTTAATAATAATTAATAAATTCTAAAAATAATAAATAATTCAACTTAACTTCGGGACGAAGTTCCTTAAAGCGGGAGAGTATGTAATGTCCCTTAATAATAAATAATAAATAATAAAAATATTAATATTAAATAATAATAAAATTAAATAATAAACAATAAATAAAATAATTAATAAAAATAATAATAAAATAATAAAATAATAATAAAATATAAATTAAATACATGCTTTAATAATATAAATAAAAGAAATAATACAAGAAAAATAGTAATAATAATAAATTAATAAATTAATTACATGCTTTAAATAAATATAAATAAAAGAAATAAAACAAGAAAAATAGTAAAAATCAGTAAAACTATCAAAAAGTAAAAACAAAAGAATAAAAGGCATTCCATCATTCCAAGATTCTATCATTCATTCTTTTGGGAGAATGGTGTTCTAAGACAGAGGAGTCACTGGTAGTAGTACGTTGATCGAGGGCTTGAGGGTGGCCAGTTGTAGCAAGTCCTTAAGTAATTGAGCCTATGGTTGGGTGGAGAGTCATCCCCAAAACCTTGTTGTAGTTAGCAGACTTCAACCGAAATCACAGGTAAGGGTGCTACCCATAGTTTTGAACTTGAAGTTAATTAGTGATAATTGCATGCTGAATATAAATTTCTTAGTTAATTACATGTTTATTTTGGGCTGTTACACTTATCTTCATTTCATGATCATTCACTAATATGTTTTCTTATATGCTAAATGGGTGTTTCCGATTTTCTGTCATACATTCTACCAAAGGATCATCCACCTACACCCAAAATTTTTTATCTACATGCACCCAACAAGGTCAATAACATTAATATAAAATTACATAATATGATAGGTCCTTTGGTACATTTATTTACGAGTACGTCAGTGATATCGACATCATTTATTGTGAAATTAAAAACATGGAATTTCTAATTTCCTTTCATATCACTTACACAAAAGCAATAATAATCAAAGGACTAGTTGTAATATTCTCTCTTATGTTGTTGTTTTGATATCGTTGATTGAAATATGCATATGTCTTGTATATTTAAGTGTATAACAACCTGCTATATTGGCCACTTCCATGGCTTTTATATTATTATGAATTTAGTTCCAGAGTGGAATTAGTTGATTCCATCCTAATTATTTTCCACTTGTTTCCAACCTTTCCATAATACCACAAAAGTACGAGGAAACAAGAATAAGGAATTCACAATACCAACATAGATAATTAAAGGGATATTTTTTACATACCCCAATTTCATGGTCGAAACAACAAAATGTACTTCATAGATGCACACCACTTCTTTTCATTTAACTCAATCCCTTGAGCTTTAGTTTTTTTTTGAAATATTTTATTTTATATAATATTTCTTCATAGTTTGGCCTACACTGTAGGTTATTTATGAAGATTATGAATATCTTACCTATATATACAACCATGGAGTCTTTTTCTTTTGCATTTTATATACACGAGTATCTTAACACTCATCAGGTTTGTCTAATTGTTTTCATCGTTTCTGGAGATTTTCGCATGCCAACGTGTATATATGTTAAGACAATACATAATTAGAAAAAATTAGCTTTAAGGGTTTTCCTACATAGAAATTTATAAAAATATCCATCCTACTGTGTTAGGGCACTCCAAGAACAACATTCCTAGTTTATCTGGGGACATCATTATAACCAACCAATTTTATGCTCATTCTTGGTCTAATAAAAATCTAATTTGTGAAGTTTCTCACGAAACAACAATTACTGATCTCTGATCCCATAAAATTTTGAGACCATTTCATTCTCAATATTGATGTCAATCCAAGATTTCCTAGCACTTTTTAGGAACTATTTCACTTTCGCTTAAGGAATTACATGTTTTCACTCTTGATTTTAGCTTTGGTCCATTTTACTCCTATCCTTTTTTTATACAGCTTATAGGTTCTACATCTTTTTTGTACTATCTCTAAGTGCCTTCATGTTCTTCTCATTTCTTGGGCAATTAAAATGTCAATATTACTATTATTTTCATCTTGATAGTCTCCAATTATTCTATTTGCTTTGTTATTTTCATGATTGATCTTTCCTTTAATCACAATTTATAGTGATATACTATTTTATCTTATGCTTTTATCGCCTACTTAGAAGGTCCTTTATGTGACTTTTCTATTGTCCTCGAGTATCCTTTTGCAAACCAATCTCTTGGTTACTATTTCTTTACCCGTATATGTGAGGACAATTTCATCCTTCTAAATTACCATTGGAGAATTTATTTCCCTTTTTGGGGCCATTGCAATTCCCTCTTCCAATGTATATGGATTTTTGTATTTTTCCTTTCATTCACCACCATTTGTACTCCCATTATATCCTCCATATCTCTAGTTTTCATTTCTAATCTAACTTTGTTCTTCCCTATACTTTATTTTGCAAAAATATACCTAGAACCATTACTTTAAAGCTATGCATATTGTAAAATGTTTTAATTCTAACTTTGTTCTTCTTATAACCTTTATTTCCCAAAAATAGACCTTTATTTCCCAAAAATAAACCTGCAACAATTAGTTTAAAGTTATACATATTGTAAAATATTTTAATTGATTAAGTTACAAGTTATTAATAAAGAATATAGATACACTCAAAGGAATTCCCCATCCTTGAGAAATAACCTCCTAAATCTTCTTTCCAATGGCTATGTTAATGCTTCATTCTGAATTCTATTCCCCATCCTTGAGAAATAACCTCCTAACTCTGCTTTCTAATGGCTATGTTAATGCTTCATTCTGAATTCTAAGTTAAAATTCACACCTTATGCTTCATTCTGAATTCTAAGTTAAAAGTCACACCTTACTTTGATCAAACTGTTGTCATTTTTCATTTTTAAAAGTCTACCTTTACACCTATAGAAGAAAATCTTTCAGGGACCATTAAAATGTTTATATCGATCAGTAATAATACTAGAAACAATGAATAGGTAACAGATTTCAATTTAGCGATTCCGTGAAATTCTACGTAACTCTGAAATGATTAACTTTAAAACTCTTTTTATGTTCCTGGGCTTAAAATTGATCTTTGCAGAGGAGCTTCTTGGGTTTCTACACCCACATATCAAATAAATATAGGATTAAATATAAAAAATAGCTCAACGAGTTGGAATAGTAATTCTAAACAGTATTGAGCTGGATGAAATTAAAGAATCAAACTGTCATAAAATGCATAAAGAAGTCTCACTTATTGTTCATTCATTCACCTTGAGAGTTCGCTTCTGCGATGGAACACTCACCCTTACATAGTGATCAGTTTGCTTTTTCATATCTTTCCATAATCACTATGCTCTTTGCCATGGAGTACTTTACTATTAGAATCCGTAGACAATTGACCATTCATAGCTTTAAACCTTGAGGGTATACACTACAATGCGTTTTATCAGCGTAATTGTTTGGTGATTCACCCCCATTGGTTCGATTAAGATCTTGTCGCCTATTTGCTTACCACCAACCGGTGGACCATAGAGTGCTTCAGTTATTTCCTTCTGCTCAATCATAACGAGATTCATGGTCTCCTGCCATCCCAGGGGTTTCAAGTTTGACCCAATACGTATGCAGTAGTGCATTGTCAGCGTCATGAGTACTCGAAACGGGACGCGTGTTCAAAAACTGGCATCGGGTTATTAACGTGCGTCGTTATTTGAGCACAAAACTTAACAGTCCATCCTTTGAGGCAAATATCGTACTGCGATAACTTGATAACATCGTACTGCGATTTTTTATTCGTGAAAATCAGAGATGATGTGACCAATCCCAATGAACTCCAGAAACGCCTGATATTGGCTAGGAAACGCTGCCATAGATCTTCAACTTGTCAAGTCAAAGGAATGGAAGCAGCCGAACGATAATGATAATTTCACCATCTGTTAATCGTGCAGAAGAAATCATAGAAATCCTTTTCCAGAAACGGAGATCCTAGGCCTGGAAAAGGCTGAGATCCAGTGGCTCTTTCTGCCGAATTCTATATGAAAGTACTGGTGTTGTACACCTATTTTTCTATCAGTGTGCTTTCTTCACCATTTACACGACAAAAGGAGTTATTATGCAGATTGCAATCCACTTGATAAAGCTTCGTAGTACGCACATTCAGCAAAACAGCCTTCTTCATTGTCCTTCTTTATATTCCCTAGAATCGTGCTGCTAGTGTATCAGTGTTTTTTACTATATATATTAACACTACAATTATATGGGGCAGCAGGGCTGGAATTTCAAATTCTTTTTGCCTATCAAATTAAAATTTGATGACGTTTTTGTATTTTTTTTACCCTTCGTTTTACGTTTTTACTAAATATGTGAGTGTCACGGAAAGTTTTTACATCGCACATACGTCCGCCAGATTTGACAACAACATTTACTGTAGCTACTCTATTTCATTTATAGATCACAATTAATAGCTTACTGCACACGCAACTACTTTCACAATGAAAACACCACATCAACTCCACAACAGCAGAGACATTTAAGAGCAGTGGCATCAATGTTGAAATGAGTGTTCTCAATTATTGAGAGAACTAAATTGTGATCTTGACCTACTTGGATTCTTGAAAAAATTAAAACCAGTTGATTCATCATGGACCTTAAACAACCTGCAACCTGCTCTGTTATGTAATGTAATCTGTGAATTTGTGACTTATGAGTTGATTAACAGTCACTTCAAAAAGACTCAGAACAATGAGAAAAATTGACCATAACACCAGGAAAAATATGCAAAAATGGAGTTGAAGATACATTTATAAGGTATTATACAGTTGTTGGTTCAGGAACTTATCATAATGATATTGTTGTTCCAAAAATTTACATCCTGTACAGTCACCGAAAATTGAGTTCACAACGCCTTCCCTACATGACTTACAGTGGCATTGCTTGCCTCTCTGCTGGCTGAAGATGGCATGGCAGTACAAATATAAATAGATCAGTCCACAATATCATTCTTCACAGGGCGTTATATGGAACAACCTTATTAATACTAAATTCAAACGATTGGTCCCTCATGATGGATTTGTCCTGCTTGTGGCTGTGCTATTGTTTTCTTCTATTCGTTACCAGAATTGAAATTCAAAACTTAAAGATGCATAGGCGTAAAGTTCTATTTGCCATTTTATCAAATCAGGTTAATTCGATAAAAAGCACCCCGAGGAGAGAGGCTCTCTCACCCATTTAGGTAATACGTTGATCGATAAAGATCATAAGGAGCCCATAAAGTATCCAGAGGGCAAGTCCGCTTGGCATCCAGGCGTAGCCAAGGTTTGCCCTTATCACTCCAATGCAACAAACTGACAGGTCCAGGGTGAACATTTACTAATCACTGTTGTTTATAATGATTCTTGTTAGATTGAAATTACAGATTTGCAGTCTATCATATTTATAGCTCAGATTTATGGTGGGGCCATTTAAACAATAAAATCTTTGCAAAAAACTTACAATCCATGGACTATAAATAAATTATCCAGTGAGATTATAAATAAATCTTGGACTATAAATAAATCATCTAGAGAAAATACAGAAAAGTTATGCAATAATAAATAGTTATTATACTTCATTAAAAGTCAAACTTTCTGGAGAAACTACAATTTTTTTTATCAATAGGAATATTTCAATACATAGATCCTCCATTAAACATAAACTAGAAGAATTTTCAAAGCTCAAGAATCCTTCTTGACTTTGTATCTATCCATATCTCATATACTGCGTTCCAATCAACATTAGATGATTCAGGTCCATTCAAAGATACTCTCATTAGAGCATCTAGTGTATCCAACCCAAGTCTCGATTTTCTAATGTCTTTGATGATGTTTTGCTTGGAAAATCCCCTTTCACAATCCACTGTACTTGCAGGAATAGTGAGGACAGCTTGCCATAATTTCATCATATTAGGATAGGTTTTGTGCCACTGTTTTGTGTTATGAAATACTTTCCATGCTTCTTTCATAGAAAACCCCTCACAAGCCAGATTTAATGAATCAACAAAAGGGTGCAACTCTCTTTTACAAGCTTTAACATCAAATAAAGCTACAAATCCAACATCACTTGATACGATATGTTGCAAATGTTGAAAAAGCTTTAAAAACCAACGCTTTGAATTTTTCTGACGACTACGACGCTCTTCTGAATAATAACAAGGGCTGAACAATTTCGCTGCATTAAAAAGATGAAGGTCTGGAAATCTTTCATTCAAAGAGTCTATGAGAGTCTCTATATAACCTTCAGTGAGTTGTTGACAACTCTCTTGTGTACCTTCAATACAAGGTTTCATAGATTGTTTCCTTGCTTCATTGGATTCAATATCCATGGCTAAGATAGAGATGTATTGTAACTCATGTCTATCTACAACTTTCCCTTCATCTTTAATATCAATGTATCCATTTTGAGAATCATTTAAAAACTTTGAAAGATAAGTTGTGCCTTCTGCAAATGTCTCTTTTCTCAAAAACCATCTAGATAATGTGCTTATAGTTACTTCAAGAGCCAACCCAATAGTTGTAATGTCTACATTTTCTTCTTGAAAAGTCATATTCAACTTGTTCAATTCCCCTAGCACATCAGCAAGCATATGTAAACAAAACTGGACAGAATATATTCTCATCTTATCATACCAAGATGCAGTTTTTTTTTCATTTTTCCACAAAGTTAAAATTGCTGGCATAAGCTTCACAAGCCTTATAATAACTTCTCCCCTGGATAACCATCTCACTGAATGTATTTGTAGAACATCAAGAACATCAATTTGCATGACTCTAAGCAAATCATTAAGTTCACTATTTCTCTTTGGAGAGTTTTGAACCCATGAATACACTTTGTTTGCAATTTTTTCAACAAATAATAACTCAGGGAATTTCTTAGAAGCATCTGCTGCTGCTAAAGACTCACGATGAGCCACACAATGAACTGTAATAAGGTTTGGATTGTTCTTTTTCAAAAATGAAACAAAGCCATTTTCATGTCCAATCATTACTGAAGCTCCATCTGTAGAAACAGCTATCAAATCTTTATACTGAAGGCCTCTAACATCTATTAATTGATTGACACTATCATATATTGTTTTTCCTTTTCCATCTACTACATCTTTGAGCTTCATAAACTGCGAGATAGGTGGCCCGAGACCTTTTGAGTCTAAATATGTTGCATAAATAACAAGGTGTTGCTCTAAGGTTCGATCAGTGCTTTCATCAACCATCAATGAGAAGAAAGGACTTTCCAACATATTTTTTATCTGAATCTGTTCAAGATGTTTTGATATGCAATATATAAAATCATTTGCAGACTTACGATTAGTGTATGAGGAGTACTCTTGAGACTTTGGCATATTTGGAGTTTTTGCATCCATTAGAAATTTGCAAAGCTTCTCATACTTTGATAGAGATAAATCTTCTTGACAAGTGAAATATGATATTTTCATTGTAGAAATCACTCTTTCTTTATTGGCATCTCTCATCTGTCTAATATGATCTGGAATTGGTTTCAACTTTCCCTCTAATGCATTAATCCATCTTTCCTTAGCATCTTTATGCGCCCGTGATTTTTCATGAGTAACAAGAGCATCATGTTGTAATGTGGTGCAACCATTCCCTAAACCCCATGGTCCATTCATCCTATACTTCTCACAATAGTTACACTTCATAGTTATTTTATCATCAAACCTCACATAATTCAACCAAACAAACTTATTTAACCATTCCATGCGAAATTGTCTTTTTGTTTGCACTTTCATTTCTGAATTATCACCAACCTCTTCTTCAACTTCATTTGTTTCTTCATCTACATCATGTTCAGAAGAACTTCCAAAAATTTCATGTAATTGTTGTTCCACATGAGCATTATGGGTTTCTTCAAGTGTTTTTGAATTCTGTTGAGTCTTAGAAGTTTTCCCTTTTGTCCATCCATACATTTCCCCAATTGTAACTTGTATCTTTCTCTTTTGAGACATTTGTAGGTTTGTGACCACCTGTATAAAATATATATATAAACTAAAATTCATTAAATCAAAAATGAAAATAACAATGGACAACATTGTAGAATTTGCATCCCAAATATGCGACACACCAAACAGAGACTCCAGCACTATCAATTTATATATTAAACAGCGTAAAATTTATATATTAAATAGAATAAAATCTATATATTAAACCGTATAAAGTTTAAACAGTAATTTGAAAAGATTCACAAAGATCTTAGGGGGTAATATGTGGCAAAGGACCCCAAAGGGAGTAGTTTTTTTTGGTGGTGGTAATATTATATATTGGAGTGAATTTAGCAAAATTTCCATAAAAAAAGCAAACAATGAGTTAAACTAGCACTCTAAATTCTACCTAAAAATTTATACTAACAGTGACCTAACTATGACTTATCACACAAGTACGAAAACTCTTGATCGAAAAAACAAAAGTGAGAAGCGTTCTCCTAGTTACCAAATTCGCTCGAATTGCAGGAAAAGAAAAAGAAAATTTGGCAATTCAATTCGTATTTCCATACAGTAGGTTAATGTTTGCTGGCCTGAAAGGAGATCGAGTTCAGAAAGGAGAGGGTTGGCCCATAAAGCCAAAATACATGGCGGCAGTATCGCAATACTGTAAGTTCATTTCTCTTCGAATCTATCAGACTCAAGCTCCTACTAACTCCTGTCTGTGAGATTAGGATAGGCACACGACCATTTAAATTGTCCCCTCTATGACTTTTTTTAAGAAGAAAATAAATAAACTAAATAATTGTTAATAATCAACATTGGTACTAATAAATAACTACGTTTGTATAAAAAGACTAAGTTTCATCGATGTGCTAAAGAAATTGATTCCACTATTGTTATTGTGAGACTAAAATTCTTCTGGGACACGGCTAAATATTTCATTGACGACATTTTGACAAAATGGTTGGTTGGAAACATAGAAATTATTAAACCACATAAAACTAAAACTTGAACTTGGTCATATAAAATCTCCATTAATGATGGCATCACAGAATGAGAGTTTGGAGGAAATAGCCTTGGAGAAAAAGGTACATGCTTGGTTCTAAATATGGTTTTTAACTTACAAAACCAAGAAAATTAGATGGAGGAAGTTTTTCATTGAGCTCGATTGAGACAGCATTAGTAGGACCCACGTTAAACTGCCTCACAGTTGGAATTTTATTTCCATGCACACAACTGGGCGAGAATTTTCAATCAAACTCCATCATAAATTGAACCGTTCAGATGCTTTGCAATAGGTGGTGCCTCACCTTTCAATATCTTCTCTGAAGAGTAGGCACAAGAGTTAATTTTTAAGACCCTTTATACCCTTTTGAAGAAAAAATCAATTTATAAAAACATAAGCAATCAATAAAACCCATCATCGGTAACTCAAGGTATAAAACATCATAAAGCTCAACATTGAGAAAATGAATTCAAATATATAAAGAAAAGAGCAGAGCATTGCAAGAGCTTGTCATAATTAGCCATGGTGCAGCCCGGCCAAAAAACATTAAGAGACCCACAAAATGAAAGAAAACATTATACAGCATAAGGCTACTGTTTTCAAAAGTCGCAATTTCAAAGACGCCTCAAATTAAAACTCAAAATAAAAAAATTCAGAGACGGGAATTTTTAGGGCTCTTTGATTATGCTCTGTTTTGATTTTTTTTGGTCTTGGTTTTAGTTGTACCTGGGTGTGACTAGACTCTATTTTCCCTGTCCTGAACTTATGTAACTTCTCTTTATATAAGGAAGAAGCTCATTTTTTTCCTTGAAAAAAAGATTAAACGCGGGAGGGCAAAGAATTGCTTACTTCTTCCATGATTCTCCACGCTTAGGATCCACACAATAGGGACAAGACCGCCGACTCCCCAAAATATTCTCCTCTACTCCTCATTCAATGGGGAATACTCTTCACATCCGGCGGGCGGACCTGTAAAGAGAGCTCTCTGCCAATCAAAATTTCCAGAGCAAAACATTAAGATTTTGTGCAAATACTTTGCATCACTATAATCTTTAATAAAATACGCAAATCTTTAATGAAAACATTTGTGGTGAAAAAAGAATCCAAACATTTCAAAATATGCGGAAAAAATCGGGCAAAACCGTCGAAATCTCAAAAACGCACGTAATCCATCTTTAATGAAAACTTTCGCAAATAAAAATTATCAAAAATTTCAAACTCTCTGGCAAAAGCGTTGAAACCTCAAATATTCATACCGTGAGTGGTCACAGCTGGTTAATGGACCAATATTTGTTACGATTTTTCTCGCAGAAAAGCTGTTATCAACTCAAATTTCTTGGACCAAACCTCGTCGGAATCCTTTGGCATCGAGTTGCTCTTCCCAGCTGAAAATCACCTAAATATGCTTTCCTTCGGAACTACAGAAACGTCTCTCAGAGTCCAATGACCATACCATGTAATCACCAATGACCATACATGAATTGAATTACAACTGCAAGTCTTGTCGGAGTAAATTTGAGCGATGGATTGCAGCTGGATAGTTAATGGTTAGTACTAGTAGTAGGTAGTGGTACAGTGAAGCGTTTAAGTTTAAACTGCGTTGTGTACTACCGCACAGTCCTGGCCTGCTATCGCACCCTGCTGGTCTCAACCAAATAAATAGGTATTATAAATTTCTACGTTTCACTTCTGGAAGTAGACGTCGTTTTGACGGTTTGCAGGGTATATCACACGTCCAATTTGACGTGGAAATTTTTTCCACTCCCGTCAAATACGTCCAAAAACCAAAAAAACGTCCTGTGGGACGTCAAATTCCAGGACTGTGGGGCAGCATTTCAGTTTAGATTGGTAGATTAGAAAAGAATAATTATAATATATATATATATATATATATATATTATATATATATAAAAATACTTGGACTCTCTGTATGCTAGATGGGAGAGTGAAATTTTAAAAAGCCCAAATTGGAAAAATGAAATATTATGGGTTATTGCGATAAAAGTAAAATTAAGATAATGTAATGAAGATTATTAAATATTATAACCTTACATTTAAATCCCGTCTATAAAAATAAATTTAATAAAATATAACACATACATATTAACAAATTTAATAAAATATAACCCATACATATTAACTCCCATCTATAAATCTAAATTTAGTAAAATATAACCCATACATATTAACAAATTTAATCAAATATAAGCGATCGCTTTAGCATTTGTCCAAGTGGCTCTTGTTTTGTTTTTGGTTTTGCAGTTTGTAATTACTTCTGTCTTAGTTTGCTTTAGCAAAACAAAATACTCAGCCTATGTTTACATTAGTGAACAATATCAAAGGTGTGGAAATTCCTTATTTAAATTTAAATAGGATCACAAAAAAAACAAAATACTCAGCCTATGTTCACATTAGTGAACAATATCAAAGTTGTGGAAATTCCTTATTTATTATATGTTTAAATAGGATCACAAAAGAAAATAATAATAAGATTGATATAAAGAAAGAGTTGTTTATTTGTTTTATAATAATGTGTGTAATACATATTCTTCATCATTTTTAACTTCATCATTTTTGTTGCCAATAAACTAACAACACACCATTTATTTTTTTTCACTCATAATCATATGATTTGAGATTCAAAATCAACTTTTTCTCAAAATCATATGATTTGAGAGTCAAAATCAGAGAAACAAATGTTCCTCCAAAGGTATTGAGACATTGTTTCAACTATTGGAAGTTTGACAATGAATTATGTAAATATGAGTAATAATTGTATTAGTTACTACTAGTTAGTTTCATATCGAAACAACAATTATGTAATGGAGGAGGCTTGTATAAAACTAGTGAATGCCCGAGAAATGTAATCATGGAGAATCGTTGTTGATTGAATAGAGATTCCAATCCCTTTCCCCATGGATGTTTCCTTGACACCTTGTCAAGGTTTTACCACGTAAATCCTTTGTTTTTATTTTTGTGTTTGGTTTTAGTTTTCAAGTCAGTTATGAATCTTTCTTGGTCTATGTGTAACTAAATCTTTGTTTCTTTCCTCATTTCCCCAATTATCACAACAATTGGTATCGGAGCCAGATGAGTTGAGTTGAGTCTTTTCTTTTGAGCCAAGTTAGTTGAGTTGAGTTAGTCTGAGTGCGTTAAGACCATGCCATCTGCTACGTGTATTCTCTATAATCCCTTGAAGACCAGAGCCGCTTGCCACCTGCGTGTATACTCTGAGGTCCAGTTTGGTTTGTAAACTATGAAGAGAAACCCTTTGCCCTACGTGAAGAGGAGGCACTAGCCTGCGTAAAGAGAAAAGAGGACGTAGGAACCTGCATACTTTGCGTCCAGAATTTGGCATGGAGCGACGAGGCACCGACATGGAGAGAGGAGTCTTTGCGTGCATCGAGGAGCCTTGACATCTGCATCAAGGAAGACACCACTGTTGCGTGCCCATTTTCTACCCTACGTGTGAAGTTACAACTGTGTCAAGGAAGGCACCACTATTATGTGCCCATCTGCTGCCCTGCATGTGCTGCCAGAGAGCCACTGCATAAGAGATCGCTGCCTAGTCCAGCAGGAGCAGAGTAAGAGCCCTGTCATCTGTGCGAAGGGCTATTGTGTGCTGCCAAAGAGCCGTTGCCCAGGAGACCGCTGCCTAGTCCAACAGGAGCAGAGTAAGAGCCATTACCCACTGAAAAACCATGTCACCAGACCCACAATTGCTGGCCAACCTCTGCGTGCTGCGAGAGCCAGATCAGTAGATATGGATTCGGGTATTTTTAATGCTTGAGAGAAATTTCTTTTTCAAGAAAATTTTCAGAAATTTTTTAAAAGAAAATTAAGGGGTGGATTTATTCAAATTCTGGAGGAAAGAACTTCAAGAAAATCAAATCAGAAATTTTGTTGAAAATGAATAAAAGGAGTTCATTTATTCAAATTTGGAGAAAAAAATTCAAGAAAATCTTTTGTTTTCACAAAACAAAGGGTTTGAAATGAAAGAAAGGGTTTGCAAATAAAAAAAAATTGCTGAAGGGTTATTTTTTTTAGGGAATTATTTTCTTTACACAAAAGTTTTTTTTTGAAGAAAAATATAAACCCTAGTTGAAACACTGAAGATTGAAACCCTAGAAAAATGGCCAAGATGTCGAATGCAAAATTCGAGGTGGACAAATTCATCGGCAAGAGCAATTTTTCTCTTTGGAAACTAAAGGTTAGGGATTTGCTTGTGCAACAAGGGTTGCACAAGGCATTGGATGGGGCAACTAAGAAACCTGCAACCATGATTGATTCAGACTGGGAGGACTTCGATTTCGAGCTCTCAGTACCATTAGGTTATGCCTGGTGCATGAGGTTCTCTTCAACATTGTTGAAGAGAGAACAGCTTCAGGATTGTGGGAAAAACTGGAAAAACTCTATACGACAAAGTCATTAACCAATAGAATTTATCTGAAAAGACAGTTGTACAATATTTGAATGAAAGAAGGTTCAAATTTGCAGAACATTTTAATGTTTTTAATACACTTATACACCAGCTAACATATATGGAAGTTAAAATTCAGGAAGAAGATAAAGCCATAACCTTGCTGTGTTCTCTGCCCGAATCATGGGATCACTTCGTAACTTCAATCAGCTTGAGCACTGTTGATTCTTTGAAGTTTGAATTAGTAGTGGGAGCTCTCTTGTCTGAAGAAGTACGAAGGAAATCCAGTACCAAAGCAGCTGCATCAAAATCTATGGTAGCTAGAGGACGCTCAAAGGAAAGAGGAGAAAAACCAAGGGGGTCTTCCAGTTCTAAATTGAAGGGAAAGAAGTGTACGGAAAAATGCTAGCACTGCAATAAAATTGGACACCTAAAGGAAGGATGTTGAAAACAAAAAGAATCCAATAACCTGAAGAAGGAAGCGAATTAGGTTGATTCAGGTATGATAGACGAAGTTTTATCTACTGAAGAATTATGGATGATAGATGAAACTTCACCTGAATGTAATGTCTCTCAGGGCTTAGAAAGCTGGCTGTTAGACTCTGGTGCTTCTCATCACATGTGTCCACACAGAAATTAGTTTACTTCGTATGAAAATGTAAATGGTAGTTCTGTGTTTATGGGTAATAATGTGTCATGTCAGACTGTTGGGATGGGGAATATCAAGATTAAGATGTATGATAACATAGTTAGAACATTAACTAGTTTTAGACATGTACTTGATTTGAAGAAAAGTTTGATTTCTTTGGGAGTGTTGGATTTAGATGGTTATAAGTTTACAAGTCAGGATGGTCTCTTGAAAGTCTTTAAAGGAGCCCTAGTGGTTATGAAAGCAGAAAAGGTCAGAAATATTTGCAGGTTAAAAGGAAGTACTCAGGTTAGTGAAGCAGCAGTTGCATCAGAAAAGGAAGAAGAAGGTACTCGTCTATGGCATCAGTGATTATGTCATATAAGCGAGAAAGGTCTTCAGATATTGATGAAACGTAAATATCTTCCCAATATGAAATCCTTGAAGTTAGATTTCTGTAAACATTGTGTATGGAAAACAGTGTAAACATAGATTTAAAGTTAGAAATCATAATAGTAAAGATATTTTAGACTATATTCATTCTGATCTGTGGGGACCATCCCCTATTGTATCATATGGAGGTGCTCTATATTTTTTAACATTTATTGATGATTTCTCCTGTAAAGTTTGGGTCTTTATGCTAAAAAAGAAAGTTGATGTATTCAATGTCTTTAAACAATTTAAAGCAATGGTAGAGAAAAGAACAGGCAAATATATTAAATGTTTTAGAACTGACAATGGTGGTGAGTTCACTTCAATTGAATTTGAACAATACTGTAAGGATGAGGGAATTATTAGATACAAAATTATTGTTTATACTCCTCAGCAAAACAGTGTTGCTGAGTATATGAATCAGACTCTTATCGAAAGAGCCAGAAGCATGATCAACAATGCTAACTTGCAAAAGGAGTTATGGGCAAAAGCAATATCTACTGCTTGTTATTTAGTTAACAGATCACCTTCAGTAGCAATTAATTGTAAAATTTGTGAAGAAGTTTGGACAGGTCAGTCTTGTGATTATTCACATTTGAGGATATTTGGTTGTGATGCTTATTCTCTTATTCCTAACAATCAGCGTTCAAAATTAGATCCAAAATCGAAATGTTATGTCTTTGTTGGGTATGACTATGCAGTGAAAGGACATAGGTTGTGGGATCCTACATTGTAGAAGATAGTCATTAGCAGAGATGTAACATTTGATGAATCTTCTCTTTTAAAATCAAATGTTGAAAGAATTGAACAGGAACATGTATTTCCAAATCAATGAGTTCAATTGGAGGCTAGACCTTTCGGTGACAGTCAAAAGGAAGGAGATATTTCTGGAGAAAAAGGTGTTGAAGACACAAAGGAAGCCGTTGAAGCTTCTGAACCAGTTCAATTTTTTGAACTAGTTCAACAACCAATCGCTCTAAAACCGTCTACAAGGGAAAGAAAAACTCCCAAAAGGTATGAAGATTCTGCTTCATATTTTGCTTTTATTATTGAAGATGGGGAACCTTCTTGTTATCAGGAAGTAGTAGATAATACAGATAGCGAAAAATGGAAAACGTCTATGGAAGAAGAAATGGATTTCTTAGCCAAGAACAGTACCTAGGATCTTGTAGAGCTTCTTGAAGGGAGAAGTGTTGTTGGATGCAAGTGGGTCTTCAAACTGAAATGAAAATTTGATGAAGTATCGAAAGGTATAAGGCAAGATTGGTAGCAAAAGGGTATTCTTAAGTTGAAGGTATAGACTTTCATGAGACTTTTTTCTCTAGTTGTAAAACTTGTTTCTATTCATATTGTGTTGGCACTAACTGCGTTACTTAATCTTGAGTTAGAACACTTAGATGTTAAAACAACTTTTCTACAAGGTGATTTGAATGAAGAGACATATATGGAACAGCCAAAAGGTTTTGTACAAGGTCACAATAGAAGATTAGTTTGCAAGATCAGGGAATCATTGTATGGTCTGAGGTAGTCTCCTAGACAATGGTACAAGAAGTTTGATTCCTTCATGGTGAGCCAAAACTTTATAAGAAGTGAGTATGATCATTGTGTAAGCTTCAAAAGTTTCAATGGCATATTCATTATCATAGCTTTGTATGTTGACGATATGCTTATTGCAAGAAAAAGCATGGAAGAGATAAACAGGTTAAAGGCTCAGCTCTCTAGGATGTTTGATGTGAAGGACCTTGGAGCAGCAAAACATATCTTGGGCATGGAGATACACAAAAACAGGAAAAATGTTAAGCTTTGGTTATCACAGTAGAAGTATGTGGAGAAAGTACTTGAAAAGTTCTCTATGAACAATGTGAAACCTGCTAATGTTCCACTAGCTTCCCATTTTAAGCTTTCTTCGGTTTTGAGTCCTAGAACTGATGAAGAAAAGAAGTATATGTCTCATGTACCACATGAAAATGTTGTAGGCAACTTAATGTATGCGATGGTATCTACAAGACCTGACATTTCACATGTAGTTGGAGTTGTCAGCAAGTTCATGGCAAATCCAGGTGAAGAACATTGGCGAGCAGTGAAATGGGTGCTTCGATATCTAAGAGGAACAAGTGACCATTGCATCATCTTTAGTGGTAGTCAAGGATCAGTCTGCGGATATGTAGATGCTGATTATGCAGGTGATTTGGACAAAAGAAGATCTACGACAGGTTATGTTTTTACTCTTGCAGGTGGAGAAATTAGCTGGATGTCAAAGCTTCAAGAAACAGTTGCATTGTCCACTACCTAAGCAGAATATATAACTGCTTTAGATGCTAGTAAAGAAGCAATCTGGTTAAAGGGTTTCCTTGATGAGATTGGAAGGACGTAGGAGAAAGTGAATGTACTTTTTGATAGTCAAAGTGCTATTCACTTGGCTACAAATTCTGCTTATCATAGCATAACCAAGCACATTGATGTAAGGTATAATTTTATGAGACATGTGATCGATGGCGGAAAAGTAGCTCTTAAAAAAGTCCATACACGAGAGAATTGTGTAGACATATTCACAAAGCCAGTTACAGTAGAGAAGCTACGATGGTGTTTAGCTTCTCTTGGCTTGCAGAAAAGATGATGAATGGGCATGGGCAAGGGATTAGGAAAATTGTTGTCAAGGTGGAGTTTGTTGGAAGTTTGACAACGAATTATGTAAATATGAGTAATAATTGTATTAGTTACTACTAGTTAGTTTTATATCGAAACAACAGTTATGTAACGGAGGAGGCTTGTATAAAACTAGTGAATGCCCGAGAAATGTAATTATGGAGAACCATTGTTGCTTGAATAGAGATTCCAATCCCTTGCCCCATGCATGTTTCCTTGACACCTTGTCAATGTTTTACCTCTTAAATCCTATGTTTTTATTTGTGTGTTTGGTTTTAGTTTTCAAGTCAGTTATGAATTTTTCGATTTCCCCAATTATCACAACATCAACTCCATTGGTAGAGTTGCTTGATGTCTCAGAAAGCTCTCTATCACTTTTCTAAAATCCAAAGTTGTAATTGTTGTAACCTCCAAAGTGGCAGGAAATATCAGAGCAAGTGTTGTGAGGTGCCAAAACCAACTCGGTTGAGCCATCTGGTATGCAGGTATGATTTCAAGTTTCTGCTTTCTAATCTGACTCTGCGCTGCACATAGCATCCAAAGCTCTTCAATATAGTTTTAAGGCTTCCATTGGACGTTGTACAACTGAGATGCTATCAATCTGTGACGTTGGTTTGGAGTGGGTTGGTTGGCCAGTTGAGAATTCCACTTTGTGGAAAATCCGCATGGGTTCAATAGCAGTCTCCCTAGCTTTTCTAATAGGTAATTGCAGGGCATGGTTGTTGATACACTATCATAAATATCAAATAAAAAATGTTAGTTCCAATGGATTTTGTTAAGTTATGGTATGTTCTATGCTTATAACAATTTACTTCTTTTTCTTATTATATTCCACAAATTAGCAATCACATGTACATAAAGTAAAGTGCAGATAGAACATTAAATAATCGACAGAAAACAAGCCAAGACAAGAGACACAAGATGTGGCGGCTAGCCAGGGAAAAACCCCACAATGTGTGGGGAAACCCTTTGATCAAATCTTCTTTTATCTTCAATAATTCAACAGAGAGAAATAGTACAATAAATCTGATTCATATCAGCAGTAGCAAATCCTAAGTCAACAACATTAGCATTAGCAGCTTCATTATCAAACTAGGGCAAACGATATCTCACAAACCGACCGTCGGATTGACTTCATTCCACCACCAAAAGTTGCGGCTTCCAGAGGAGGTTCAGATGAACCTACAACGTAGTTCAGATCAGGATATCTTCTAGGCCACGTAGGTCAATCTTTACTTCTGCAGTTGCAGCTTCAGTTTCAGCAGTTTCCGGCTTCAAACTAGGGCAGTCAATATCTTGTGAACCGTTCATCGGATTGAATTCATTCCACCACCAAAAGTTGCGGCTTTCAGAGGAGGTTCAGATGAACCTATAGTGCAGTTCTAAAGAGGATATCTTCTAGGCCACGTAGGTAAATCTTTACTTCTGGAGTTGTAGCTTCAAATTCAATAGCTTCTAGCTTCACATGTGTGAGAGAGAGACCCATTTCTGCGTAGTAGAGAAGAGACTCATTTCTGCGCAGTAGGGAGAGAGAGAGAGAGATGTGATGAGATGAGTGAGTGAAAATGAGGAAAATTCATCTTATATTTATACACAACGTTGGTGATTGAATAGATGTGACTGTTGGGCTTCTGAGCCTATATGAGTTGTAGGTCGGCTTGATAATAATTCGATAATCAAAATAAATTCATATCTCCATGAATACTTATTGGAATCGGACGATCTTTATATCAATCCTACACCTCTCGATGAGAGGAATCCAACAAAAGTATTATCAGCCATGAATAAGATGACCCACATGAAGGTTTGCCCTGGTTGCCAATTTTAACACTCCCTCTCAACCAGGGAGAACTTCATCTGCAATCTGTCTATCAGTCGTTACTATTCATCCATCAAGTGCACTGCCATGTATGGCCTAACCCTTGCCCTGCTCTGCTCTATTCTGCCTGTTTTGCTTTGTCTTGTTCTACCCTGTACTGATCGGTACTATTTTGCTCTATTCTGCTCTGCTCTTGCATTGTTTTGTTCTGCTCTACTTTTGTCCGAATTATGAAGAAGAAGAAATGATCGAGTATGTATCATACTGACTCAAATTCAGTCTCAGAGTATGTACCACTGGTCCTAGACTAGTCTCAACCAACTCGAAGTCAGCGTCGTAGTGAGTACAACTCCACTGGTCCTAGACCAATATCATCCTCCACTGACCCAAAGTCAGTCTAAGAGTGCGTACCATTGGTCTCAGACCAGTCTCAACTGACCCGAAGTCAGCTTCATAGTAAGTACCACTCCTACCACTGGTCCCAGACCAGTATCGCAGTCTCAGAGAGTGTACCACTAGTCCCAGACCAGTCTCAACCGACCCAAAGTCAGCGTCATAGTATGTACCACTCTCACTGGTCCCAAACCAGTACTGTACTGACACAAAGTCAATCTCAGAGTATGTACCACTGGTCCCAGACTAGTCTCAACCGACTTGAAGTTAGTGTCATAGTATGGTACAACTCCTACCACTGGTCCCAGACCAGTATCGCAGTCTCAGAGAGTGTACCATTGGTCCCACACCAGTCTCAACCGACCCGAAGTCAGCGTCATAGTATGTACCACTCTCACTGGTCCCAAACTAGTACTCCACTGACACGAAGTCAGTCTCAGAGTATGTACCACTGGTCCCAAACCAGTCTCAACCGACTCAAAGTTAGCGTCATAGTATGGTACAACTCCTACCACTGGTCCTAGACCAGTATCATTGATCCCAGATCAATGGAGGTCATCCTAGCGTAGGGAGTATGGTAGATACAACGTTGCGTCCATCGGTACTACTATGGTACCTAATTTCATTTCCTTGCTCATTGATCAGATGAGAGGTACTTCTCATGAGTCTCAGACTGCATGGGTAGGATGCCTCGACAGGAGAACTAATCAATCTTGTCCTCACAGGAGAACACATCAATCCTGCTACAATCGCCATGGAGAACACATCAATCTAGGCCACCATGGAGAACAAATCAATCCAGGCCTCACAGGAGAACACATCAATCCTGCTACAATCGCCATGGAGAACACATCAATCCAGGCCTCACAGGAGAACTAATCATCCTGCTACACAGGAGAGTGAATCATCTTGTTCCACAAGAGAGCGAATAATCTTGTCCTACAAGAGAGCGAATCATCTTGTTCTAGTACGCACCACCAGGGAGGGTGAGTCACCCTGTGGTCGTATGTTGTTCCAGTAAGAACTGCAAGCCCCCAGAGCTCCCAGAGCTCAATGTATGCAACATGCAGGACCCTTGTACAAGGGTTTCTTGACGACCCCAAGTCGTTTAGGAAAATCATAGATTAGATCTTTCCTCGGGGATTTGAAAAGGTGTATCAACCTATAGATCATCTTAATGCGATGGAGCCTCCTTGCTCATCGACTTACTGTATCCCAGATGATGTCTATCTGCTGGAGCAATCGATGAATATGGGATTCCTCAGTAATCGAATCCCACCTATGGTTGTTACAGAGAATCATAGTGGTATCCAATGTAAATCTAAACAGCTCACTGAAGATCTTTCGCAACCAAACTGCCTCATATGAGGTCATGCTAGCAGCAATATATTCTGCTTCGATAGTGCTCAAAGCCACGGACTTCTGCTTCCTGCTCATCCAGGATATCGAAGCAGATCCCAAGGTGAAATAGCACCCGGAAGTGCTCTTATGGTCCACCACACTGCCTGCCTAATCAACATCAGTATATCCAAGTAGTCTCACATCTTCGGTAGTGTATCTTAACCCATTGTGCCATGAAGATATCTCAGAAGATTCTTGGCATCAATCTAGTGAGGCTCAACCAAATATGAGCTCACAATGCTAACTGTAAAACATATGTTCAGATGGAGTTTCACTAAGAACATCAATGCGAATGAGTTTATGAAACTCAGAGGCATTTCCCAAATATGGTCTGACATCACTACCATATAAATTTTAAAAGTTAAGATCCTCAAGGTAGTCACAGGCTTGCAGTCCATCATACCGAATCTTTCCAATATCTTCACCACATATTTTCCTTGAGATAGGAAAATTTCCCCCGACTTCTGCCACACTTAAAGTCCTTGGTCATTCATTTCAAATTCAGAAACCAACTCCCTCTTACATTTGTGAATGAGAGGGTTTGCACCTATTAGAAAGAGGTCATCCACATATAGCACTAGTATGAGAGGCTTGTCATCTTCAACCTTAAAGTAATGGTTTCACTCCTAGTGAATCCCAGCTTCATCAAGTAGCTATCGATCCTCTCATACCATGCTCGGGGTGCTTGCTTCAACCCATAGAGAGCCTTCTTCAACTTGCATACATGAGATTTTCATTCATAAATCTCAAATCTTTCAGGTTGCTCCACATAGACCTATTCTTTGATAGAACCATGCAAGAACGCGGTCTTGACATCCATCAGATGTAGGTTCCATCCTTGTGAAGCCGCAAGGGCTATGATCAAGCAGATGGTGCAAATATCACATCATAGTCTATACCTTCCTTTTGGGAGAAACCACGAGCAACAAAATGAGCCTTATACTTTTTTGTACTTTCATTTGCTGCATGCTTTATCTTGTAAATCCATTTAGAAGTGACAATTGTCTTGTCCTGGGGTCTAGGAACTACTTCCCAGACATCATTCCCCATAATAGACTCATATTCTTTGGTCATATCATCCTTCCATACTTGATGCTTGACGACATCTGAGAATGATGAAGGCTCATTTTGTATGATCATGCTCATGATGGTCAAGTATCCCTAATACCTGTTAGGTTTCTTACTTTGACGGAAGGATCCTCAGGGTGCAGCATGTCCTTCAGCATCATCAAGTATCCCCCTAAGCCATGAAGGCCTCTTCCTAGAAGAGGAAGGCTCATGTGAAGGAGGATCAATCGGATCCATGGGTTCTTCTACATCAGGCATTAATTCATCATCCTTTTCTTTCGGTTCCCTGGTGTCAGCTTCTTGAGAGCTCCTCAAAGTCGGAAGATTGTTCACCTTGCTAAGAGCCATAGCTTCGTAAAAGGTGACATCATGACTAATTACGACTTCCCTTTGAACAACTACATAAATTCTATAGCCTTTAGTATTTTCACCATAGCCCACGAAAATTCCCTTCTTTCCAGATGCACCCAATTTATTTCTTTTCTCTTTCGGTACATGAAAATATATAGGGCTTCCAAAAATTCTAAAAATGACAAACATCAGATTTCTTACCAATGAACTTTTCTTTAGGAGTCTTGGAACCCAATGCTTGATGAGGGCATATACAATGGTGTTTGCAATTTCAGCCCATAGAAACTTCGGAAGTCTTTGATCATGTAGCATGGTTCAGACAACTTCCATAATCGTACGGTTCTTCCTTCCCACCACACCATTTTGCTCAGAAGTATGTGGTGTAGTAATCTCCCTCTTAATGCCAACCTCAGATATGCCTAAGTGAACCAACTATAATATATCGGGGGTCTTGCTTTGGCATGAGGGGAATGGTCTCCTTTTGAGCTTTCCTTCGACACATCTTGGACATACACCTTCTTTCTCTACTTGGAATTCAAGCATCCCTGTCACCATTTGTTTTACAACGAGTATAGCTTTATAATGAAGGGGGCAAACCTCGGATGCCAACATTCGGACTGAAGGGATGTGTCATAAGACATGACGCCTAGCAGACTTCCATTGACCTGATATAATGACCCAAGAGTAAAGGCATGTTTAACATTATTTTTCCATATACGTACCTTGCCATTGCTGAAGGTTACCTTGTAGCTTTTGTCTTCCATTGCTGAGATGGACACTAGGTTCTTTTTGAGGTCAGGTGCATTTAATACATCTTGGACTTTCTAGCCTTCTTGAATGGTTGTCCTCTTCCTCGATCCCTAGCTCTCCTCTTACCTTTGTTGTTGAATTTGTCATTCCTTCGATTACCATGAGAGGGATTTTGATCATCGCGACTGTGATAATCCTTTCTATCAGGGCATTTCCTTGCATAGTGACCTGCTTTATTGCAAATGAAACATCGTCCTTTTCTTCCACCCTTAGATCCAGCCTTTCCTTTTGATTTAGACCCATAATTATTTCTTCTCTTAGCATGAGAAGAAAAAGCAGCAGGAGGACCTTTAGGCATGGGCACTTCTTACTCTTCTACCCTTGTTTCTTCTTGAATGCATCTAGCCATTAATTCCTCGAAACCAAGAATTACATTATAGTTTAGAAGAGTAGCCCTAAACACGTACCATTTGGATGGTAATCCTCCAAGAGTCGTGAGTGCCATTCCCATGTCAGTGATAGCCTCCCCAATAGATAGGAGATCGTTCCTAATTTCGGTGATCCTTAAGAAGTATGCTTGCATACTCTCATCTTTACCCTTCTTAATTTCCTTCAGCTTATTTCTAAGAAACAAAACTTGATTTGCATCATTAACTTTAAATAAACTCACCAGTCTATCGTAGATTTCCTTGGAGGTGTCTAGATCAAAGATATAGGCCACCAAGCGCTTGTCGATAGAGTCCCGGATGATCTTCTTCGCTTTAATTTCTTTATTCTTCCATTTGTTCCTAGCAGTAGGAGGTGCATTTGATGGAGGCTCAACAATATTGCCTCTCACGTAACCCAACACTCCTTGATCCTCCAGGGTTAGATCGATAGACATCTTCCATCCGCGATAGTCAGCTTTCTGACGGATCTTGTCTTCGGCAGGAAAGAGTGTTGAAGACTCCATAGTTCTTTTAGGATAGCCTTGCCAATCTTCTCTTCGATGATTTCTCTTGCTCTTGCTCTTGCTCGGGCTTTGTCTTCACCTCAGCTCTGATACCATGTTAAGTTATGGTATGTTCTATGCTTATAACAATTTACTTTTTTTTCTTATTATATTCCACAAATTAGCAATCACATGTACATAAAGTAAAGTGCAGATAGAACATTAAACGATCGACAGAAAACAAGCCAAGACAAGAGACACAAGATGTGGCGGCTAGCCAGGACAAACCCCAAAATGTGTTGGGGAAACCCTTTGATCAAATCTTCTTTTATCTTCAATAATTCAACAGAGAGAAATAGTACAATAAATCTGATTCATATCAGTAGTAGCAAACCCTAGATCAGTAGCATCAGCATTAACGACTTCATTATCAAACTAGGGCAAACGATATCTCACAAACCGACTGTCAGATTGACTTCATTCCACCACCAAAAGTTGCGGCTTCCAGAGGAGGTTCAGATGAACTTACAACGCAGTTCAGATGAGGAGATCTTCTAGGCCACACAGGTCAATCTTTACTTCTGCAGTTGCAGCTTCAGTTTCAACAGTTTTCGACTTCAAACTAGGGCAGTCGATATCTTGCAAACCGTTCATCAGATTGACTTCATTTCACCACCAAAAGTTGCAGATTTCAGAGAAGGTTCAGATGAACCTATAGCGCAGTTCCAAAGAGGAGATATTCTAGGCCACGCAGGTCAATCTTCACTTCTGCAGTTGCATCTTCAAATTCAACAGTTTCCGGCTTCACATGTGTGAGAGAGAGATCCATTTCTGCGCAGTAGAGAAGAGACTCATTTCTGCACAGTAGAGAGAGAGAGATGTGATGAGATGAGTGAGTGCAAATGAGGAAAAATCCTCTTATATTTATACACAACGTTGGTGATTGAATAGATGCGACTGTTGGGTTTCTGAGCCTATATGAGTTATAGGTCGCCTTGATAATAATTCCATAATCAAAATAAATTCATATCTCCATGAATACTTATCAGAATCGGACGATCTTTATATCAATCCTACACCTCTAAATGAGAAGAATCTAATAAAAATATTATCAGCCATGAATAACGATCTTTATATCAATCCTACACCTCTAGATGAGAGGAATCTAATAATAATATTATCAGCCATGAATAAGATGACCCACATGAAGTTTTGCCCTAATTGCCAATTTTAACAGATTTGTTAGTTGGGAAAATAAAAAGGTATATTTTTTGTTTTGTTAATTTTTTTGTTTATTCAAAACGACAAGATTCCAATTTTTTTCATACTGCCTCTTGCTTTAAATCTTGAATAAAATATTTAATGAATTCAATTACAAACAAATGTAGTGTAAATGACTCAGCTACAACCATGTCCTTCATGATGAATTTTCAGCAGAAGGAACATGGGTACAATTCCAAAAAAAATAGAATCACGCACTCAAAAAAAAATCGAACAGAATAAAGCAGTGCAAATGGAAATTTCATGAGGAAATCACTTGTTAATTTAACTAAGAAAAGCAAAGTACTCTGACATCGCATTAAAATAAGGAATCAGCTTAATCCATAGGACACTTGCTTAGCATAACATATATAAAATAAAGTAGCAGATATCCAAAAACCTTTTTATGGCTATGGCTTTTTAATGCCCGAATAGATAGATACAAGTCCTACTTGAAATTTCTAGATTCTCACTTAAAACAAAAATATGAACGGTGAAAAGCCAAGGAGGACAGTTTTCCACAGAGGAGAATCTTTGCGGTGTTGAGTGGGCAGAGTCTCAATAACTTTTTATTAAGTTCAACAGACCAGCATTGGGTGGCTTCCGAGGTGGACATATCCTCAACAGGTCATATTATATGATGGTGCACTTACCGAGTAAAACGACAATTATTGATGTTATTTGTAGGAATCATGGAGTCTTCTAGGCTGTCAAAAATGGAATATAAAGTAGTAGAACCAGGGATGCAGAAGAATTAATTTACCCATAACAACGACAATAATTGGTATTATTATTTCCAACCAGCATGCAATAGAGCCATATAGAATGGAACGTACAAGAAGTACACGAAATTGTGAAGTGACATATTGCAAATCCATCAAGGATGAACAACGAAAATTATGGAACCCAACATCTTTCTGTTGATGTCCAATTACAAAGGCAATGTATAATAGTAAATAATAATTATGTCGAAAACTCCTTATAAATCAAATCAAATCAAAATTCTAATGTATGGATGCTTTAAAGCATGTAAATCAAATCAAAATTCTAATGTATGGATGCTTTAAAGCATGTAAGGCTACTCTGGAGTGTTTTTCTTTTGCACTAAAGAATCATTAAGATCTTGATGACTGGTCCAATTTCAATATCATTAGCATGAGAAAACTTATACCCATCTAGATCTAGGGTTGCTCCTGCATATAAGAAGCATGTTGATTGCTAGATTTATTGCTGAAACAACAAAGAAAAACTCAGATGTTAAATACACATTTCTTCTTTCTGTTACATAAACTGAGGAAATTTTTATCCAAAAGCTAATGGAGTGGAAAAAATAAAAAGTATTGTAACAAATCTGAGCAAAATAAGAAAACATATACCTTTGAATCAGCACAGCCTGGGAATTTAAAGAAACACAAAAAAAAATATTCTTAGCAAAATAAGAAAACATATACCTTTGAATCAGCACAGCCTGGGAATTTAAAGAAACACAAAAAAATATTCATTACATTTTGTAAGTATTACAGGAACTTCAAATTCCAAATTGCACCATGTTATTAGTGTTGCTTACAGTGACTTGATAAAGTATTGTTTTTTTGATATCAAAAACAAAAAAAAAGCGAAATATTGGGTTGCTGGCTAGACTTTGATAATTGTAGAACACATTTTCTTTTGCCCAAGTCATCTAAAAGCAAGTTTTGATTTCCATATACTGAAAATTTGATACTATGGAAATTGTACTGAAATGTCGGTGAAATTCTCTTGAAGCATTTGTAGGACATTTCTTGCCAGCTTGTTATAATGGGAAGGGGAATTTATGGCTGTAAAGATTATAATTAGCACGCTAAATAAATTTAAGAAGGAAATTTAAATATGCATTTTATTGAGATATGATGCCCATTTTGGCAATTTATAGATGCTGAAATGACAACACTTTAAACTTTTGACAGTTCTGTATCCAACTCTGCTGCCAATTTCAGAAATTTTATGGGAAAAATATCGTGCATGAAGACTAAAAAATAATATATCATCTAATTTCCACTAAAATATAGTATATCTGAACACTTTTAGACAATTCATGTCTGCTTAATTTTCAAATGAATAGCAACAAACCATAGAGGGAAGCATGTAAAAAGATATAGCTTGATCCTATGAAGAAAATTAAACTCCAGAGACCCTTTATAACGTCAGAAGCTTTAATATTCCAAACAAATTAATCAGTTCGCATTGGCTGTTCCATTGCAAAATCAAACATTATCAAATATGCCTTAAAGAAATTGACAAAAATAGTGTATATACACGTGAGCTCTGCAACTGATTTCTGCACCAAAGCACCACAACAAAAAATTCCTAAAGAAGAGATATGCCAGCCATTAAAATTGCCATCACAATGATATCTCGATCTAATATAATCATCAACCTAGTGGCCTAAGTTTCCAAACAAAATGTTCTGTCCACTTGTGTTATTGCATTTCAAAATAAAATATTATGAAAGATGCTCTAATGAATTTGATAAAAATAGTGAATATACATAGGTGAACTCTGCCATTGAGTTGCGCATGAAAGGGTGGTAGCCTAAAATGCCAAAAACACAGCAGTGCTAACCATGATAGCTAGCAGACCAATTATATGTTGATCCAAAATGCTCATCAACCTAGTGGCCCAAGCATTTTCCACCAATGTTGGTAACAGTACAATATGCCAAACTATAAATGATAAAAAATATGAGATAACACTGAACTAGATCTTGAAGACATGATAGCCATTTGGTAGCAAAAATACAGCTGCAAAATATCCCGGAAACGCCATTTGGTAGCAAAAATACAGCTGCAAAATATAAGTTGAACAATAACAGACGATTGAGTGCAGATTTATAGCAATCTCGGTTCAGTGAAAGTGCAAGATGAAAAACATACCATATTTTTTTTAAGTGAAGTTTGCATTTTTCACTGAAAGTACAATATGCCATGTATTTGACAACAAATCTGTAATTGTTGAATTTAGGCTTCTGTGATCCATATGGAGTTTAAAGAGAAGAGTTTTAGGTGAAAATCACATCTTAATTCATTTGTCTACCCTTTTCGAACCAACAAGTGTGGTTCATGGTGAGGACAAGTTGAAGAACTATATTTGACTATATTTGACCAGAAAGCCCTATATTAGACACGGTAAGTGGATTGGACCAAAATATAGGGAGAGGAAAAATAATTAGTTAATTAATTAATAAGTTAAGTTTGTTATATTTATTTCTATTTATGATTAGATGTAAGGGTTTGTATTTAACTGATTTGAGTATAAATCAATAACTAATTAAAACTATATAGACATTATATTATCATTATTATATGAAATAATAAGAAAAATTAATAAATGTTTATTAAATAGATACCTAATTAGTTAGATAAATAATTGACTTAATACTAAATTTAAGGAATATAACTATACAAACCATTTTAAAATATAGTTTTTTTCCAATTAGTTTGTTAACTCTCTCATTAATTCAATAATAAAGGAGTTAACAAACTAATTGGAAATATACCGATTGGGATGACCTGCTCTCTCTATTTAACATGTAGCAATGATCTAGTTCTTAAACTTGTCGTGACCATGAACCACACTTTCTAGTTCAAAACGAGTCGGACAAATGAATTACGATGTGATTTTCACCGAAAACTCTTCTCTATAAAATCTATAATTATTTGCTACGAAGATCATGATACAAATTTTGTTTTGCTAGACAATATGGAAATAAATTGGGGAACTAAATCCAATAATATTATACAAAATTGCAAGAATCCAACACAAATGCAATGGATGTGACATTTATTGAAAGGTACATGGTATTAGGTTTCTTTTAAAACTTAAAGTTTGTCATTTCACATTGTGCATCACGTTAAAACCTAACAATGCCATTCCATGCCTCATATAGTTCCATACAGAATCCAAAACATACCATTTCAACAAACTATTCAATAAGCAAAATTATATTTTAATGAGACTCCAATAATTGGTTTACATGTAATTCTTTTGCAACTCTCGTAAGCTATTTACTTACAAATATTAAACATGAGGAAACAATACTTCAATCTAGCAATATATTTCAAGTGATCACTTCAGAAACCCTAAGCACAAAACACATAGTTTGTATATTTTTTGTCCATAGAGTTTTACTTTTGAAGAAAAAATTAGGAATCATGAGAGCTAGATAAAAGGAAATATCAGGATAGGCCATGGACAATAACTATAGACAAACATGCACATGTACTAAATGTCCATTTTTTTACTTGGAAAGAGAGAGAAAAAACCTTGTTCAGGAATTTTTTGTTTTAGTGAAGACTCTTGCATATTTTAGCACAAAGGTAAAATACCCTTTATTAGCAAGTGTAATTTCTTCTCTTGTTGAAGCTTGTCAAATATAAAACATGCAACTATTTGTTTAAATGCATAAATATCAATTTGAGCATATAACATAATTTGTTGCCAACTTTGTCATTATCTAATAACATTATTGTCTAAACTTGCTAAATGATGAGATAGGATGACAAAATTAAATTTGTGATACACAGCATCCATATATCATTTAAGAATCATCAACAAGAAACAGTAGCCTTGATGGATAATGGTCATGTTTGTAATTAAAATGAGCTGAGTTGATTCAAATAGGTGTGTTATGAGAAATAATAACTCAAGTTTTGTTCATTCAACAAACATTCACATTGAGTTCATTGTCTATGGTTCTTTTATGATAAAGGCACATAATGAAATATAACTTATAAGCTTTAAAAAAGGATTATCTAAAAAGTATTATTGAATACATAAAGAAATTCAATATTTTAGCTCCGCAATTCCTTCCTTCTGAGAAAGCCCTCCTATTTCAAGTCTTCACAAATAATGGTTATTCCTCTTCTCACATTAATAAATCTTTCAAGGTTGCCTCTAAACACAAATCTATTAGATCTCCTTCCTCTCCACCTCTCGATCAAGTTTCTCTCCCTTACATAAAACGGACCACTCATGCTATAACAAAATTCTTGTTAAAAAGGAATGTGAAGACCATTTTCAAACCTCGTAAAACTTTGAAGTAGTTAGCCAAGGATAAGTCTCACACCATGTTCAATTCAGGGGTTTACCAAATCCCCTATTCATGTGGAAAATCATAAATTGGGGAGACTTGGCATTCCTTCAAAGCTTGAATTAAAGAACATATTTCTCACACCAATCATCTTCATTTTTTGAAGTTTTCCATTGTGGAGCACTCTTCTAATTCAACCATCTTGTCTATTTTAATCAAACCAAAATTCTTGTCTCTGTTCCTTTATACAACTCGAGAATCATTAGGGAGGCTCTTGAAATAGAGAAGCTTCTTGAAAACCTTAATGGATAATATAACTATAAATTAAGTCATTTTTGGTATCAAGTTATCCACCATTTAACTCATTAGTTATCACTCCTCCTTCTTTTTCCTTATCTCTTTACCTTTTCTTCTCTTATCCTTTCTTTATCTCTCCTTACCCTTAGTGCTTGATTCAGTTTCCTTCAATGATTATTAAAATTATTTAACTAATTATTCATTTTATTATTTAACCATTTTTTCATTTTTATTTATTTCTATATTAATCCAATAATAAATACTTTAACTTTTCATTTTCAATTTTTATATTTATTTATTTTATTAAGCTTATCAACCATAAAAAATTTAAGCTTTAAATATTTCACTATTTATATTTTCTCACTTATTAATTAATGCTATCTAAATTTCCCTTGTCCTCTTTATTATCATTATTTGTATTTCCTTTTCATTTGCATCCCTTTAATTAATCAATTTCATTAAATCTCTTGACTTGGCTCTTACTATTAATTTAATCATTTTATTATCCACATTTCCTCTTAATTCTCTACCCCCTACTTAATTAATTAATTACTTAGGTAAATATTGGGGCTTAACCATTTCTTTTGATAGTAATTTTTTTTTAATTGACATTCCCTTTAATTTTTAATTATCTTGATTTGACTTTCAACATATAATTAGTTAATCCTAATATATTCCTAATAATCTCCTATAATTTTCTTCCCCTTGTTCCTCTATTTTAGTTGACTTATTTATTTTTAATGACTATTTTATTATCTTAATATTATTCCTAATAATTTTATTATTTGATGACTAGTTTATTATTATTATTAATATTATGATTTAACTACTAATTCTAAAAGCTCCTTTTATAATTGAATACACAATGCTTATTTGTGATCATTAAAATTATTAGTCCCTCGTGATAGGTGGAGAGTCCATGTGAAACGTTGGAAAGGATATAAAATCCTTTACATAGTTTCATTTAAAAAGTTCTCCCAATATGAATAACTTTGAAAACATAGAGTCTCTGAAATTCAAAATTAACAGAAAATGACAAGGACATTGACTTATATATTTAACAATTCAAATTTATTATTGAAAAACCCATCCAAAAGCACATGAAAAGAAAAACATTAAATATGCCTATCTATCTTTCCTCATTTGAAAAAAAATGCTTTTCGTTGCATTCAAAACATCTAAACACCTTGCAACAAATTTTACAATATAGATCTGCACTACACTTGATAACCTATTGTAGTTACTACAACCACCCTCCAGGTTTTTTCATATGCTCTGATTTTAGAGCCTTCCTTTCTGTTTACACAATCTCATCGTTGACTCTCGTCAAGTATTCATGATTTGATTAAGACTTATATTTTTATGTTTGTTTTTTTCGTAGTTATCTAATATTCTTTAGTCACAAGCTAAACTTCTGATTTGACCTTGCAATAATTCTCACTTACCTCTAGAAACTGTGCAATCCATAAGGGCAAGCTAAGCTTAATGATGGAAATTGCACAATCCTCACTAACAACTCAACCTTGAGCTTTAGAACTATGCAGTCATTGATGACAACGCAACACTAAGCTCCGAAATTGCGCAATCCATTCCTTGAGCTCAGAAACTGTGAAATGCACTGAGCCGGAAATTGCCTAGTTCCCCATAATTGTGCAATCTTCCTTTGGAGTGTGCATGGAAAGTTTCCCAAAAAGAAAAAAAGAAAAAATAAAAAAAGAAATCCCTAGAATGTAAGGATTCATCATTAGTTTCCATAAGGTGGCACAATGCCTATTTTTAGAAATTTCTGCCAAGTGTCACATTTTCCTTTATTTGATACATACGTGTCATAAACCCCAATCTGCCCAAATCTATTTAAAAGACAACTCTAGATATAATTTGTACAATCAAACTTAGAGCTCTATCATTTCCAAGGAAATCAAGGAGCCTTGAATGGAGTTTGTGTTGCTTTTGCAAGTGAGTTTAGCTTTTGTCATCTTTTGCCACTTTTTTTGTTGCTTTTTGCAAGTGAGTTTAGCTTTTGTCATCTTTTGTCACTTTGTTTGTTGCTTTTTGTCATTTTTCTTCTATGAGTGCTGTTTTTCTTGTTTCTCTTCATGGTTGCTAACATTTTAACTTATATTAGCTTGTAGAAGTGTTTTTTAAGTTTTTCGTCCACCTTGCATAAGTGTCACATCAATTTTCTTGTTTTTGCAGACCAGGGATCGCTGTTTCAGACACTCTCCTCACATATTTGTTTTTCCTTCCATTTGTTGAGTTTCTGCACTTGATTCACATTGATCTATCCATACTTAGTCATATCTATGTTTTAAATTCCATTATCTCTTAGATATGATTGTTTCACACACCTCCACCGGGCATATCTGCACTTCTAGTGGTCATGCATTGCCTTGCCCAACTGGGCATTGCGCAAGTCTAAAGCTCAAATTGACTCTTGGCCCCTGAGACTACACAATGTTTAGTACAGGCTAGCCCAACTACACATTGCACAGTCCTAGGGTTCAGTCTACCACCTTGGCCACCGAGACTATGCAATGTGCAGTCTCTCCCAGTCACTGTCGAGGCTAGACTACACATTGCACATTCTCAAGCCTCAGGTTGCACCCTTGACTACTAGGACTATGCAATGTGTAGTTCCCACAACTAATATCCCTCTGTTGACCAACATAATTGCGCAATATTGATCATCAATGAACTCGTTTGCTACCTGATATTGCTTTGAAAGTGATTTTGAAAAAGCTAATTTATACTTGCCATGAGTGCCCTTTCCATCCTGCGGGTACCATATTTATTGAGCACTTCTCTCTAGCAGTCAATGTTACCATGGAACCCAAGGGAGATGCCTCAAAAGATACCATAGAAAGCAGTACTGGGGAAGAAGTTGAGAGCATGCTAGTAAACTTTCCAATATACTTAGACACTCAAGTGCATGTGGAAAAAGAATCAGATCTCACATGACAAAAGATGAATGAGCCTTTTTTAGTAAGGAACTTCGAAGTAGATTTAGAGGACTAACAGGTATACATTAATGTCCATAAATCATTGCTACACAAGGTTGCATGTATACATACAACCTTACCATGTGTAGATGTCATGAGCTATATTGTTTCACATATTGATGTGAAGACCATGACTTTCAGCAATGCCAACAGAAGGAGGCTTGCTAATTTCCTGGCGATAGATTACTGATGTATACACCATTTTTGTGAGCCATAAACACTCATGGATTCATACTTTTATGACAACAATAGCTATGTGGGCACGAAGTATGTTGTTAATATCAAGATGAAAGAGTCATCAAAGTTTCAATAGACACCCATCAATGCATATAAGACAAAGTCTCTCAAGAGGGCCTATCAATTATTGATCATCTTACCTTACATAATTTATTGTTAACAGATCACAAAGATCTTTTCTAAAGGGTGGGAAATCTTATTGAACTAGGTTCTAAATCAGGGGAAGTCATTCAACTGGTCATACTTGTTGGCTTGATAGTTAAGTATCGATGTAGGTAATGCCTTGAATCTCTCAAGGGCAGGTAAGTGAGATTTTCTATGTCTGCATATTTACTAGGTGCAATCTGTGCACATAACACATGCCCTGACATGAACAGGACTTGGACACCTTAAGACCCTGTCATGCACATCCACTGCAAGATGCTCTCGGATTCTCACCATTGAGGAGTTACAGAGAATCTAAATTACCACTTCCTCATTCTGCTATACAAGATAATCTTTGAGGAGAATAACCTTGAATGTTACCTGGGGAAATGGAAGCAGTATCGAAGATCAGAGATTGGTTTGCCACACTAGATGGCATCTTTTTTAGAGTTTTCAATGGTTATAAGTCACTACATCCTTTTCCAAGGTATGCCACTCACAAGATTTTGATGCAAGATTATCATATCATCTTGCCAAAGGGTTGTCAACAAATTTGCACAGGAAGAAGAAACAACCTCGCCCAACTCTTCCTATGTAAATTGGATTGTACAAGACAAAGAAACTAAAAGTCACGGATATAGAAGGAAAGGCGATATGGAAGTTTTCATTAAATACTCGAGAAATTAATTGTATGACACCCATTGTATTTGCAAAGACCACAGTGTGATAATTCACTTTCAGTGGCTTAGCAAGACATTTCGTTGGTAGGAGGAGGATCCATGGAAGAATTTCTGTAATGCCTCCAAGACCTGAAATATGGTCAGTTTTGCAGGAACTTCATAGGTGACCCCATAGGAGGAAGCTATTGCAAAAGAAGTGTGAGAGGAAGGGAGAAACCCCACACAAGATAAGGGAAAGAGAATGGTTGCTCATAGTCTAGGGGGAGAATGAAGGAGCAAGATGAAAGTGGGTCTAGCTATTAGGAAATAAGCTTTAGTAGTAGAGGAAAAGAGGAAATAGAGGATGCAAGGAGAAGAATGGAGGAAGAGGGAATAGGAGAGGAGGATATTGGAGGAAGAAAAGCAGAAGAAATAACAAGAATAGAAGCAGAAGCAGGAAGAAGAATAAAGACATAGCATAATAACATAATAAACAATGGAGAAACAAGTTGAAGAGAAAGAATAGAACTAACAAACAATAGAGGAGAAGGGCAGAAAAATGTAGGCCACAGAGCTTGCTCAACAGATTGAAGAGTTGATAGAAATCGATGACATAGAGGTAGAATGCGAGTTGCTGAATCAAGATGTCAACCTGATTCCTAGCACACAACAAGTCATTATTCATTCTCCACCACCTCTTGTAGTAGAGTCATCTCCATTTGAGGAAAGGGAAGTTGTTCCCCTTGATGATGATCCGTTTATGGGCATGTACAATTTTTCATATGACGAACTCTAGAAGATGATTGTACAAGTGTGTGAGAAGCATTTTTCGGGTGATCTCGCATATCCTACATTTATTAGAGAAAGGGTGATTGTGGCCAACCCTTGGAGGAATATCGAACTTCACCTTCACAGATGTAACAAACTCAAACACTCAGTATATGATAGGTAAAAAAAATAAATTGGCAAAGAACTTTTAGGATGTGGGGCAAGAGGTTGAAAAAATCCGCACAGAAGCACATAACAAAGCTTCTTAACAAGTCCATATGGAGGAAACAAGGGTAGCGATACTTAGTGAAGTATCGACACTTGTAGACACCATGCAAAATTTATACGAGGAGCTTGTTACCATGCATAAGGGAGTTGTACACCTACCTGGATTACAGCAATAGTGTAAAGACTTTTTCAAAACTCTCAAAAATGTGAAAGCTGCAAGCACTATCATGCATGAATGGATGATGTGATACAAAGGGGCATCACTTGACTTGGGTAAGAAAATGAAGCCACAAGTAGCGCTGAAGAAAGAAAGAGTGCAGATGTTGATCCAAAACAAAAAACAACTCACCTCATTTATTAGTAACATTCATTACTCATATGCATGGTTATACAACAATCTAGATTTCTTGGTGAAGAACCACATGATTTGATCAGTTGGATCATTCACTAAAGACAAACCCAGGAACAAGGTTAGAAAGGAGATAGAATAATACTTGGAGCAAGTACAAAATATTTCCAGCAAGGCAGATTTGGAGGTGAATAGATAGAACATGCAGAACTACATTGGTGGCCATGTCCAAGTGCGGACAATGTTGCTCATGGTTCAGAAGGAAGTTCAAACTGGTTCCAAATCATTGTACCTGTATGCCATGGAGGTTAGAGTCCACTTCCAGCCAGACACCATCACATAGTTTGGGGATGTCATCATATAGTACCAAGCTTGGAACCTCTATGTGACTAAGAAACATCAATTGGAAGTTGTTGAGCTTGAGTTCTACCATACTCAAGCATGATAATGTTTTGGCTTGTTATGTTGTCTTATTAGCTCTAGCTTATTTTTTTATTTGGGTATGAGTGTAAATTGTAATATTATTTGTAATGAATTTGTAAGTACAGTTCCAAGTGTCAATATTGGAACATGAAGAGTCACCCCCTCTTGTTATAAATAGATCCTAATAACTCAAGTAAAGGGATTTTGGGGAGCTTAGATTTTGGCTAGGATTGGGCATAGAGTCGGGAGCTTGGGAGTTTTGTGAGAGCCTTGGATTCTCCATAGTGTAGAGGAAGTATGTTTCTTTGAAGGAGCAGGTGATGTTGACTTACGTTCCACTTTTTGGGCTAGTGGTCCATTAATGGTAATAAAAGCTCAGAGCCAACACTTTTTCATGCATATGTTGTAAATGTAGTGGGAATATTCTTGTTATGTTTGCAATGTATTCTATTTAACTTAAGCTTATGCATATGAACTATTTAATTTGCATTGGTATGAATCTTGTTGAATGTGTGTTGTTGTATTAATTCATCACTATTAACTTGTGAACTATTTCACATATTATCTTGTAATGTCATTATGCTTGTGCGTTCCTTTCAAGATGTGTACTATTGCAGGCTTAGAAGGGGCTCACTTATTTTACCTTCTACATGGAAGAACTCTCATTCATCGCACTTGACTCTTTTTACGATCACACACTTGTTCTGACCAAATTACCTATACATCATCACTCTATGGGTAATTGCAGCCAAGGCACATCATTAGTACCCATTGCATCGAAAACTAGGTCGTATTCCTAAAGGGACTCTTATACCAAAGGGTGTGAGGTCTAATTAGGATTTCATATCAGGGAGATCCCTTGAATGTTGGTTGTTCCAACACTATCAAAATTTCTTGTGCTATAATGAGGGCCAAATGACAAGTTGAGCCCATGAAGTCCGTTTGAACATTTTGAACTCATTAATGGAATCCTCCCATATCTTAGCCACAACATGTTTTTTCTAGGACCTCAAAACTAAAAGTGCCAGTGGAAATTATTAATGACTTGTCAAATCTTAAATTCAATGGTGAGGGTGAAAAAACCTTCTTTGAGCACACCATTCGTTTTCTTGAACTTTGCATGAAACATAATATTCATTGCGATGAAGCTTCTTGTAGTTTGTTCACTCTTACATTCAAAGGGCATGTAAGGGAATGGTATTACATAGTATTTGTCAATTCCATACACTCTTTTGAATATCTTGCCACAGAAATTTACCTCGCATTTGATAGGTATGATTATAAATCTATGTTCAATTAAATTATGCGATTGTGAAAAGCACCTAGTAAATCTCTTGATGATTTTCATGATCATCTCATTCATTTTTTCTTTGAATTTTCTGAAGAAGATTTTTTTTGTAAATAATATATATTCTATTAATTCGGAGTGGGGTATTTACAATCTAAAATGGATGGTGTGAGATGAGTTCTCCAACACCATATCCAAGCTTTCTTTTCACATATTTTACAAAACATACCTTTCTTTCCTCTGCTGAAGTATCTTTTACAATGAATTTTACAAAAAAAGTTCCTCCTTAACTGGGTGTGTTTTTTGATTTTATAATTGCAATAGTATAAAAATGACTTGTTCCCCTTAGTTGTGGTGTTAGATAGGATATGTTGGTGAAAGAAGGAGAGATTTTGAGAATACTAAAAATGTCCCTCGAGTTGATGATGTGAGAATTGAGAGACTCATGAAACACCATGATGCCTAGGGTGACTTTGATATGATGTGAGCTATTGAGAACAATAAAATTTTAGAGGCTTGGAATAAGTAGCATAAGTAGCATACCAAAAAATAAATTTCATACCAAATATCTTTAAGTTGTGACTTCCTTGGGATCTTCATCTAGGCTGATGGGCTTCTCCTGCGGGCTTCCACCCTGAGCCTCAGTTGCTACCTAGTGTCTTGAGGAGGCTCTGACTATTTGTCTTTTAATGCTTAGAGAACCCCCTCCACTGGCCATGCGTCTCTTGAGAAATGCATAGTGAGGTGAGTCTCGCGTGAGGAAATGACGATGGCGTATAGAATCCACATACACTGTGAACTTATCACTGAGTGTATCAATCTTCTCCCCCACTTTCTTCGTTTTCTCTATCTGTTCCTGAAGAGAAAGCCCTAGAATTGTCTTCAACTACCAAGATAATCGAATTGTGTAGCTATATAGATTTTCCTTAGCCCTGTTAAGGCCCATGCTGAGAATCCATTCGAATTTGGCATCAACAACATGTGAGGCCACTCTATGTCTGATATTACGTGATTGAATTTCCAGGTTGTTGATTCTCTCCTGGGTCTCTAGATTAACTAAGATGGCATAGTTGAGAGTTGCATGTCTCACTGAGGCTTTCGCTCAGGTGGTCGACATCCTACTTGTGTTATCCCACCTGCAAGAGTTTTAGCCTCGACTGTGACCGCGCCAGGAAGTTAGGTTAGAACCATGCCGAGAATCTAGAAGTGGAATTCAAGGGGGGATATTTTGATAGAGACAATGAGAACAAGAGATATGGGGTAGAAATAGCAGTGGGGAGTAGCTATCGGGATGGGGTATTTATAGGGATGATTGATTAAAGAGGAGCGGGATGGCATGGGATGGCCATTGAATGCAACCAGCAGGAGGTACATCGTCATAAAGAGGGAGAGGGTATTATTATTGGTTGAAAGGTTCGATAGACGGTGGCTATGATGGGACATGGTGAACCAGTTCATGCTCACTTTATGCAAAGAATTGCGGCCACTACCCTTTTAGGAGTTTATAATGAGTTTTTGTGGTGAGTGTATCAGCTCTGATCAGGAGCGAGATAGGTGATCTCATTAGTGAGAGGTCCTGTTGTACTGTTATCCAAACCATTTGTAGTTTCACAATCTTGTATAAGCGTACTCTCTTCTAGGTCCCTCCAAGCAAGGGAGAAAAATTTGAGGTTCCCAGTTGTGCCTTCATTCACGAACTTGTCCGTTAGGATATTCAATTTTCTTCTTACTAGTTGGAAGTGGAGCCCATTTTCCTTATCGATGTGTCATTTGATTCTATGAAAGATTTTATTGAGCCTCTAGTTATCTGAAACTCTGATGATTGTCATTCATTGCTGTAGCTTTCAAAAATCTTGAGTGGCGAGCATGGAGTCTCCTTCCACAATCAATAGAAAAAACCTTTAAGATTTAGAAATTTATAGACCATGCGCCATAGCATGTACCTCGAATGCATTGTTGGTGGAATGATCTAAATTGCTAGCGTGAACCTAAATTATCTTCTCCTAAGAGTTCACGAAATCACCTCCAAAATGAGTAGCCACCGGGTTACCCTTGGCTGCCTTGCCATAGTTCATCTTTAGGATTTATTTTTCCAGAGGATACCATTGACATGGAGCATCATGTTTGTCTGTAGTAGTTGATGTGTTACTTTTTTACGGGGAATTCAAATCGAGGAGGATGAGAATTCACTAATCATCTTGACTAGGAGTGTCATTGGAAATCTGGAGATTGGAAGTAGATATCGTCTCTTTGATCATCTGCTTAATGAAGGTGAGGATGTTCTCTTCTGGCCTATGTTTTCCCATAAAAATTATGGTGTTTTTTTCTTTCCATAGAGCCCAAAAAATTATGCATGGGATTAAATTCCAATCAACCATTAGGTTGGATGACAAAGAAATTCTCTAATTCTCAATTATGTGGAGGATGGAGGAATTGTCCTTGTCTAAAACTTTGAAAACAATTTCCGCCCACTCCCAAAGATTGTTTGAGTAAACACATTCATTCAAAAGGTTGTTTGTTGTTTCTTCACTTTTTTCACAAAGATTACATCTTGAGGGTCCCTTGAAACATTTTTTCCTTAAATTGTCCTAGGTTAATATCTTATTCTGCAGTGTTAGCCACAAAAAGTGGGTGATTTTGGGCCATTGTTTTCTTCCCCACAGAGTTTTCCACTTTTTCTCAGGTTTAATTTGATCATGGTTTGCCATATAACTATATCCTTCCTTAAGGTTGAAGTGGCTTGCTGCATTTTCCCCCCATCTGATATTCTCTTTCCATTTATCATATTGTATTTGTCTTTCTTGTATTGCTCATGAAAATGCTCTCTAGTCAAAATCATTGGGTAGAAGTTCACAGTCTCTATCGTCCACTCATTCTCTCCATTTATCCTTTCGATTGTGAGGCCTCTAGCAATGAGATACTCTGTTTTTTCCTCTATCTTTCATCATGTTGTGTATATGGATAAATTTATTCTTGTTTAGGTCTGACATTTACCACCATGCGTCCTCCTAGAAGAGAGAATTTTTTCCATTTCCTATTTCCCAAAAGTGGTGATTTTTTATGACAACCTCATTTTCCCATGCTTGACTCCATATTGCTGAGACTTTGATGTTTCCATTGAGCCTGATGAGGTTCTCAATTGAGTGATTTGGGACATACTTTGCTTTCCAGATATTTCCTTGGGAAAAGTTTGGATTTTCCAACCAGTGCCACTAGGTTTTGGCCCCAAGGGTTTTCACCGGGATTTTTGGGTCCCTCAAGCCCACACCTCCGACATGTTTTGGTCTATACATATTCTCCCAAGCAACCAATGCCCTTTTTTTCATTACCCCTCCATAAAACATTTCTTTCGATGCTCCTGATGATATTGGTGATTGACTTAGGAGGAAAAGGATAAAATAACATGTATTGGGGTATGGCTTGCAACAAACATTTTTCCATGACCAGCCTATGAACCAAGTTAAGGGCACAAAAATTCAGTTAGGCAATGTTTTTCCCAGTTTGGTTATGAGGTCTTCGTAGATGGAATAGACTAAGGGTTGTTTTGTTAGAGGGACCCACAAGTATTTAGAGGGGAGACTAGATCTTTGGAATCCCATTGTTCTAGAAATGTTCATTTGAATATCTACGGGGCTATTAAAAAGGAACATTTTGGATTTTTCTAAGTAAATGGAGGTACCTGAAGCTTCTTAAAAATCTGTTAGGATTTCTTTGAATGAGATGGCTACCTTTATAGTAGGAATGCCCATTAACATAGTATCATCTACGAATCGATGATGGGTGGAGGGAGGGGCATTGACATGAAGCTTGAGGCTTGTCAGGGATTTGTTTGAAGTTGTTGCAATGATGGATATTCTTAGGCCTTCTGCCATAATAATGAAGAGGAAAGGCTATAGGGGATCTCCTTGTGTTATGCCTCTAGAGGGGTAGAAAGGATTTGATGGGGAGCCATTCAGAAGAACAAAGGAGAAAGCCATTAAGACCATTGCCATAATCCACTTTATGAAATCCTTGTTGAATCCAAAATCTTCTACAACTCATTTCATATATTCACAACTTATTTTGTCAAAGGCTTTTGACATATCGAGTTGCACCATCATGCCTAGTGTTTTCTAAAATTTGAGAGAGTGTATTAGTTTATGGGACAAGATTATGTTATCCAAGATTTGTCTGCCTTCCACATAAGCTGACTAATTTGGGGAGATTAGGAGAAGCAAGACATTTTTAATCATATTGTCTAGGACCTTTGATATAATTTTGTAGATTACATTGCAAAAGGAAATTGGTCTAAACCTTTCTACGGACTCAGCCCCTTCCTCCTTGGGAATGAGAGTAAGGAAAGTTTCATTTAGGGCTCTTAGAACATATTTGTGGACTCTATATTCCTCCACCATAGTGTTAACCTCCTCTTTTATTAGGGGCCAACAAGCTTTGAAGAAGTCCACTGTGAAGCCATATGGTCCCAAAGATTTTCCATTTGGCATAGACAAAACTGCTTCTTCTACCTCTTGCATCATTACTTTCCTCAGGAGAATTTTGTTGTGGTTCTGGTTGAGGATGACTGGTCTGTTGTTGGTGATTTCTTTTATTTCTCTAGCCCTATCCATCCTACGTTCTTCAAGAATATTGCTGAAATAAATATTTAATTCATTTGAAATACCCTCATGATTATGGATCATATTCCCCTCTATAGTTTTTAGGCCCAAGATTCTGTTATGTCTTCTGTGTTGTATCATTGAGTGGTGAAAGAAGGCATAATTTCTTTCTCCACATTTATTCCAATTGATCCAAGATTTTTGTTGCCATAATTTTTCCTCTTGAGAAACTCTTTCTTCCCAATTATTTTAGAGACTTAGCTCTTCTTGCTTCATTTGATCAGTGATTCCATTGCTGATGATTTTTTGTTGGAGTGTTTCCATTCTTTGTTCCAAACCTTTTTTGTTAGTAAAAAAGTTTCCAAAGATTTCTTTGTTCCAAGTTTTGATTTTGTTTTTTATGAGTTTCAATCTCTATTGGAATTGATACATTTTGTTTCTTGATTGTGGCATTGGGATTCTCCACCATTATTTCATATTTTTCATGAATTCTAGGTGCTCAAGCCAGAATGATTGGAATCTGAAAGGCTTGTTTTTCGCTCCTGCGGAGATTTGAACTATCAAGGAGATAGGTCAATGGTATGAACCTATTTGGGGGAGGATTCGAGCCTCTATTTCCCAAAACGCCATGTAAGTAGCTTTAGAGAGAAAGAAGCAATTGAGTCAAGAAGTTATTTGATGTTCTCCCCCTCTTCTATTGTTCCATGTGAAGATACCATTATTTGTGGGGATGTCTATAAGACTTAGCCTACTTATTGTTGATTGGAAGGCTTATAAATATTTTTCTAGTTGAATGACCCCTCCTTTTTCTTCTCCAAGATTTAAAACCATGTTGAAATCTCTTGCTATAATTTTGAAAGGCTAAGGAATGTTTTCCAGTAGTTTCCTGACAATTTGAAGCATTTGGATTCTTTCTGCAACCTTGTGAGGAGCGTAGATGTTCGTGACACATATACTTTCATTGGTTCCAATGATTTTTAGAATTGTAGTAATGGAGTTCCTAGTTGCTACAGAGGAATATAACTCATCTAGTGAGCTTTTCGAAAGAGTCGTGAGTCCTCCAGCAAAACCGATTGTTGAGTTTGCTATGTAGCTGTAATTTTTGAAGCAGTTCTTTTGGAGGATGTTGAGGTTCTCCATGTCAAGTTTAGTTTCTTGAATGGGTATCATATGAGGTTTTTCTGTGATGAGTCTAATTTTTTAGAATATTTTCTCCCTAGGACCATTAAGGCCTCTTATGTTCCATGAAATGAAATTCATTGACAATGATTAGGGGTAAGGGTTAGAGATTTTACATTTCCTTCATTGAGGAGTCTTGCACCAAGTTCCTAAAGGAGCTATCACATTATTTTTCTTCATCTAGTTTTGTTGGGTCCTTTTGGGTTGTATATCTCTACTGTCATATTCACCAATATGCCCTTGTTTGCTTGATCCTCTGGTGGTTTTCGAAGTATATTTTTTTTAGTTCTTCATGTAGGAGGTATGCTCCTTTTATTCTCTGTATTTTCTCCTCTAGTATTGCTGCCAAACCATCTTTCTACAATTCTTTAACTATGGATATGAGGTCAACTCCTTCCAGGGATTCCTCTATTACATTATATTCTGGGGTCATTTCCATCATTGTTGGTTCTATATCAGTGTCTTATTGTGTGTAATCATCTTCTATTTTAATATGCTTTGAGTGCTTCTCCCCTTGTTCCTAGTTTTCTAAGTTTCAAAATTTTCCACTAGTTTCTTCTTCATTCTTGTTGTTTGAGAGAGGGTCTTCTTGTATTTTGTATAGTTCTTCATATTTGTTTGGGATAATTGCTTGATATTGGTTTTGTTTCCCATGTTCCTTCTTGTTATGCTTTTTTCTTGGTCCAACGTTTATGAAACCTTACTCATGTTCTTTTCTTTTAGCTTGCTTGTTGCTTTGTGGAGCCTTATTTTGGGTACAATATCGGAATAGATGTCCATGCTCATGGAATTTCCTACATATGAATGGTATATGGTAATAGTTTATGATTTGGAGCCAGACCTCATCTCTGAATAAAAACTTTATTTCCTTAGGTAGGGCTCCTAAGAAATCTATGTAAACACATATTCTGGTGTAGGAAACATAATTGCCATTTTTAGTGCCTTCTAACAGTTTTATATATTCTCCTAGTACATATCCTCTACATTTAAGAACTAATGGTGCCCAATAATCCATAGGCAGTGAGTATATCCTAACCCAAATCGAGACTCTTATGAAATCTTATTTTTCTGGGGTAAAATTTTCCTTCCAGAATCTCATGAAGAGCCCAACCTAGTTGAAAAAATAGGGGCCTCATTCAAAAAAATTGTCTCTGTCTTTCAAGAGGTCAAAGATGACTGTGAAGAATACTTTTGACTCCAGTTGTAACCTTAGCTCTCCTTTTGGTTTCTATTTTGTTTGTGTGCACCAGGTAAAGGATTTTTTAGTGGGCCAAATTCCCATGATCTTGCATATGACTGCAAGCTTCTCCATATAGTCTCTGTATGCTACTACATTAGGGTCTTGGATTTCTAGGATCATAATTTTCTTTGCTTTCTAATTGCAGTTGTTTTTGGTTTTTGGTTTTTCTCTTTGGGGATGGTCCTAATGTATTTGTTCTGCCTCTGTTTCCTTTTCCTCCCTTAAGGCTGAAGCACTTTTTTGGATATTTTCTTTTGCATATTGCCTCTCTACTTCTTTTTAGATTAATTTCATTTTCTTTCTCATTGATTGGCTTGATCTTGAAGAATGAAATGAATTTTAATTCATTAGATTTGTGAAGAAGGAGGTTTTCAGCTCCTTATTCTTACCATCTATCGTCTCTCAGAAGGAAGGGGATTCAACCCCCTTACCTCTTCCATTTGATGCAACATGCTGACAATATGAAAACTAGTGGTTGAACTCAGAGCCACGCGTACTTCCAATTTTTGAAGATGATGTTGATTGGCCTTTAACGAAAGATAATTAAAAGTTATTTTTCACATTTCAATGAATTCACATGAATATGAATATTTCTAAAGCCTCCCAACATACTTCAGTATTAGAGCTTCTAAATATGTTATGCACGAGGTTGTTGTTCCAAGTAACTATGAGTTTCCTTCCTTCCAAAAAACTCTAGTTCCATAGGTTGAGGTGTGATAACTTGATAATTCATCGGCTGATTTACCACCATATTCTCCCACCCCACATACTCAGAATTCTAGTGCAATTTTGGACTGTGAATCTGATGCTTGAGATAAAAATGTTATCTCCTCTTCCTCCATCCTTTGGTTCCTTTGGTCCTTTGGATTGGGAGTTATTTTGTTCACCCATTTCGAATGTTTCTTTGGATGTTCATGATGATCAAGTTATGGGTGGAGTTGGTATTCCACAGAAAACTTTTGATATCATTTATGATGATAATGTGTGGGAGTCCACATCTGAACAAGAATATGTGATGAAGGTCAACTTTTGTCCTTCCAAACCTCTCCCTTATTATCTTTACATTTTCCGAGATTCTCTCATTCTTGTTGAATCTTATGATAATTTAGTTTCTGATGAAATTATTATTACTTCTAATCTTTTTCAGAACCCATGGAATGTTAGTTTTTCATCTGAATGTAGAGAAGAAAACTATCCTCTTTTTGATCTCCCAAATCTATCATCTCAACATTATGAAGTATTAGAGGGTGTAATTTCATATTTTTGATCTTCCCCTCATTATGATTTGTCAGATCATGAGGATGCCTTTTCTTTTGATATTAAACTTTATGATAATGGAAATTGTGATCCTTTCACTCATTCATCTTGTCACGACTATGATTTTTCCATTTTTTAATTTTTAAAGCCATTGATCTTTGATGATCTATCATCTGATGATTTTTAAATTCCACAAGTTGTCAACGCACTTTAGCCTAAGCCTATGGTTATGTTAGGTTCTCTTCGTCTTGAGATCAGTTCTAATTCTGATCTGAACAATGATGTATCTTTCACAACTCCTCATCACTCCTCTACACATATTGAAAATAATTATGTTCCACATTTTTCGCAATCTTCATCAGTATTTCGTGATCCTATCACTTAGTCATTAGAGGAGTCATACTCGGTGGGCATGGTTGAAAAATTCAAGTTTCCTTCATTCTTCATGTTCACCGGGTTCTGTAGTTCGAAAGTTTGTTCTTGTATGTCTTGGAGTCACAATGTGTCTAAACACCATAATGCATCTGTATAATGTTTTACATGCAGTTTTCCTTCATACTTTTCTACATGCATTTTAAAACGTTGAACATCTTGGTATATATTTCCTTATCTATTTTTTTTATTCTTATTGTTGAATATCTTTCTTGATATGAATACCCTCACTTACATAGGCCAACGAGTGCATCAGTGGTCACACTCGAAGTATCATTTTATGTAGGTCTAACCTATTCTCTATTAGTTTAGGAGGAGGCGTAGCTTGTTTCCTTCATTATTTTTTTTTTATTTGATTGACTTTCCATATTTCTCCTTTTTCTGTCTTTTCATTTCTTCGAAGTGTATAACAGCTTCCACATGAGACTGTGTTTGGTTTCCAAAGCAAAAATGTTGAAGTTCGCGGTGAAATTGTGCTACTTTTAATGCTTGATTATCTATGTATTCCTTATATTTTCATGAGTATTGCATTCTTTATTCGTTGATACTTTGACGAAAAATATGTTCTTTTCAAAGAAAACCATAGTGGAATCATGATGCTTGAAACTATAACTAGTATTACCTAGTATAATCATTCTCTTATTCTTAGTTAATCTTTGTCAGCTAAGTCAAGTAGAGTAAGGAGGGGAGGAAAACCTTAAAATGTGTATAATAGGTATATATAAATATCCTTTTCTGAAGGGACAATCTCTTCTATTCTCAATAAGTCAAGATCCTCTTCTACCTCATAAAATCAATAAGCCCCTATGCACAGTTCTATGAGTAAAATGAAAAATGGAAAATGAAAAAGAAATAAAATAAAGGTGAAATAAGAGAAAATATTCCTCCTTAGATATGTGAATCAAGAAACTCCACCAAGGTACTCTCGAGGTTCACTGGCAGTGGAGCAATGTTTGTATGATTGAAGTGACTCCGCGAGGGTGTTGTCAAGGCTTGATGGTAGCAGAGAAACACCCAAGATGAAAACTAAGAATTTGACATTTATTTTCACTTGTGTATCTATATACTCCTCATCCCCATCGAAAAAACTTAGTTTTACTTAGCTTAGTTAAGTATGTCATCAATGAAGAGAATGGTAGGAACTATATCTCTAACACAAGCTAAGTAAAGAAGAAATGGTAATCAATGAACCTAATAATACTTCCTAAAGTGTTAGACCTATATTACATGAGAGAAGGCCCATACAGAGAGATGAATTTCTACCAGTCTATCACCAAGTGTTGTAGCTGCTAAAACCACCCTCCAAAATTTTGCATATGCTTTGACTTTGAAGCCTTCCTTTCTATTTACATGAGCTTATGTTTGAGTCTTGCCAAGTATTCATGATTTTATTAAGACTTATATTTTTATGTTGTGCTTGTGCTTGTTTGTTTTCGTACTTATCAAATCTTTTTGAGTCACAAGCTAATCTTTTGACTTGACCTTGTAGTAGTTCTAGGCTTGCCTCTATAAACCACAAAATCCATAAGGCAAGCTAAAATTAATGATGGAAATTGTGGAATCGTGAAGGACAAATCAACCTTGATATTGAGAACTATGCATTCATGGACGGAAGCATAGTATTAATCTCAGAAAATGCACATCCATTCTTTGAGCTTAGAAACTGTGAAATGCATTGAGCCAAGAAATTGCCCAGTTCCCTAGGATTGCGCAATCTTCCTTGGCATTGTGCATGGAAAGTTTCTTGAAAAGAAAAAAGGAAAAAAAAATAAAAAAATGAAAAAGTGATCCCTAGAAGGTAAGGAGTCATCATTAGTTTCCCGAAGGTGGCACAGTCCCTATCTTTATAAATTTCTACCAAGTGTCACTTTTTCCTTGATTTTAGGCATGTGTGTGATTAACCCAGTACACCAAATTTATTTAATAGGTGCCTATAGAGATCACTTTTACATTCTATCTTGGAGCTCTATCATTCCCAAGGAGATCAAGAAGGCTTCAGTGGAGTTTACACCACTTTTACCAGTGAGTTTAGCTTTTGTCATCGTTTGCTGCTTTTTCAATCGTTTTTTGTCATTTCATTTTTGTAAGTGTTGTTTTTATCATTTCTCTTCATGGTCGCTGGTGTTTTAACTTATATTAGATTGTAGAAGTGTTTTTTAATTTTTTCATTTTCCTTTCATAAGTGCCACATCGATTTTCTTGCTTTGCACACTGATGATGATAGTTTCAGTGACTCTCCTCACATATTTGTTTTTCTTTCCGTTTGTTGAGTTTCTACACTTGATTCACATTGATCTATCCGTACTTAGTCACATCTATATTTTAAACTTCATTATCTCTTAGATATGATTATTTCACACAGCTTCACTAGGTGGATCTACATTTCTAGTGGCCATGCACTGTCTTGCCCAGCTGGGCATTGTACAAGTCTGAAGCTCAAGTTGACTCTTGGCCCCTGAGACTACATAATGCGCAATACAGGTTGGCCAAAATGTGCAGTGCACAGTTGTAGGGCTAAGTCTACCACCTTGGCCACCGAGACTATGCAATGTGCAATATCTCCCATTCACTTCCCAGGCTAGACTATGTATTGCACAGTCTCAAGCCTTAGGATGCACCCATGAATGTTAGAATTGCATGATGTGAAGTTTCCATAACCAGTGTCGCTCCGTTGAGCAACATAATTGCACAATCTTGATCACCAATGCACCAAATTACTGCCTCATCTTGCTTCAAAAGTTGTTTTTCAAAAGCTAATTTATACTTGCCATGAGTGTCTTTTCCTTCCCGTAGGTACCATAGTTGATGAGAACATCTCTCTAATAGCCACTATTACCGTCACACCCAAGAGAGCTACCTCAAAATATACCACATAAAGAAGTATCAGTGATCCAGGTCTGGGTGTGACGAAGGACCCTTCCAAGACCTTTTACTTTTGTGATGTGTTAATGAATACATATGCATGTTGTAAAGAAGAGGAACAAGACAATCATCAGCAACATAAAAACAAAAGTTGTTGATAACAGAGTTAATCCATGAGGGACTACATCTTCGGGCCCCGGTGTCAAGATGGTGTAGGCTGCTACACTAAGTGATGTCAATAGTAATGATGTACATAAAAGGTGATGTCTTTATTATACTAGGAAAATTCCCTCATGTAGGAGTGGCGCCAAAGATATTCCACTATAGGAACTCTCAGTCAAAAGACTCCTATTAGTATGACACACAATCCATGCATGATGAACATCCCGCAAACATGGCATAAAAGGGATCTCAAAGAAAACATGCATGGTGACACATGAGTATCCCCTCAACATACAACAAAGGTATACCGAAACACAACATGACAAATCATGACAATATGTACATCACACAGACAATTCTGCATCACGTCAAGGAGGAATCATGAAAATGAGTAAGAAATAGGATCCCACATGAAACATCAAGCAAGGACTTGTGTAGCACAATGCATAGCTAAAGAAGTACATGAACACTGCATATACCTTAAAACCAAGGGCCATCTGAAGAAGTGGATGGTAAACTGCTGAAGCTACTCGGACCATCAATCTCATGACATCAATCACATGGAAATGGTTGCTCACACATGAACGCTGACACCTGCATTCCACTGAGAAAAGTGGATGAAGAATAGAATGATAAAATGAGAAATCTGAATGTACAATTAGATTTGTTGCATCAAATAGTGCAAAATTGGCTGTTCAATTTTTGCATTCTGAGAAGTTGAGAATCTGGGGCTCAAGGAATCTTTTAGATTCCCCCTAGATTCCTCAAACATTTTACTTCATGGGTGGACTAGAAATATGCATCTCCAAAGGTGAATTTGACCTTGCCATTGCAATCCCTGCGAAAAACCATGAAAAATGAATATAAAATTGATTATATTCGGACATGGAGAAAACTTACCTCCTTGGGAAAATTTCAAGGATCATGGTTCCACTCCTTGTTTCTGCAATAATCATGGTTCCACCTCCATACTAAAAAATGGCCAAAAAATGTAGAACTTTTATGGAGAAACGTATAACGCCATTGTGTTCGTGGCATCGAGAAGTGTTGAAACCATATAAAATTTTTCAAAATATGACAAAGTGAAAATTCGGCCCCTCCTGCAAACCGCTGCTTTGAGCTACGTGAATTGCCTCCTCCGCCTCGAAATGTGTGCCTACTCATGGTTCTGCCATGCTACTTGGGCGCATTGGTGAAATGAAGGCTTATATAAATTTCTGAACGGATTTGTCAACAAATACTGTTTGGTGTAATGGTTAGGCTCGGAGACGACAATGTGGGAGGTTGGGATTCCAATCCCACCGACCCCGTACTTGTCTAATTGTTTTGTTCATTTGGAAATGTCACATTGGATGGTTTGGTCGTATTAAATGGTGGTGGATATGTTTTGGTAACCGTGAGTTTTGGCTTTGAAAATAGCATGGAGGTTAGTACATGGGTGGACACATTAAGAGGTTGGTTTAATATGGGATTGCCATTGGTTTTTTTGTAACCATGTATCCTTTTTAACATTAGTTCATGAATTTTATTAACCACCTTTTGCCATTTTTATATGGTTTTCAATAACCCATATTACTTAATGTATCTTGGATTATTTGTCACACTTTAAATAACCATATATTAACTTTAAATAACCATACTAATGTATGCGTTGGTTTTAGGATATGGTTTGCTTCTTTTTTTATATAATCTTTTTTGTTTTTATGTGGAAATTTTAATATTATTTTGCTGTCTTTTTGTGCATATTTAAGAACAAATGCTAGTGCACCATGTGTTGATGTTTTAGTGGCCATTAATTCACCACAGAAACTTATTGGGTTGCATGTACCGACTAGGATGCCATGTGGCACACTGTGGGCCCTGCTTTTTCCCTTGTCATGTCAAACTTTGAAGAGCTCTATCTTTTTCATATGAGCTCAGTTTGATGAACCGTTCATACCACCGCAATCAAAACGATGAGATCTTCAACATAAACCTAGTTTTAGCACAATCCAAACACTTTGATTTTTTTACCCTTGTTGAGTCCTCTTGAACTTCTCCATGTGTCTCGAGCCACCTAGATCAATCCTCCCCACTAAGGAGCTTTTGGTCCTCCAAAAGCATGAAAAATAATTTGCAACTTCTCTGTACCTTGTCTGCATCACAAGCATCCTTGTCTCACTTCCGTCTCCTTCACTTTTGTCCTTCGGAGCCACAAACGATGAGAAGACACCTACAACCTCTGCAAACCTATAGTACAATTCTGAAAATTACATGCTTGACTTACATGACCAACTAATGACACAAGCATCCCATACTTGCCACAAGTTTATAACACTTACTCAGTGGTCAAGTTTACATCAAAATGGAAACAATACCCCAGTTATGAAAACAAGGCCAACATATCATTGTTGCTTCAATAAGTGATGCCAAACACCTCATTGTTGCAACACATGATTTACAACAATAAAGCCAAACACTGTTTTGTTTTGACAAGTGATGGAAACAGACATCACCTTCACAGTTTATCATGCAACTCAAAATAAGACAAGACATCATTGTTTCTGAATAAGTGATGGAAAACACATCATCACTTTCACATTTTAAAATGCAACAAATGATTTACAAAAGCATGACCATGACAATACAACATATCTAGAAACCATTTTTCACTTATCAATGTGAATGGGTCACCTCCTTGTGGTGGTTTTACTGGTCGAGCAATTGCTTCACCAGGTTCATCCACTGACACCTTGTCTTTAAGGCGCTGGTTTGGATGGAGCCTCTAACACGTGGCTCTTTGATGGCCATTTCTCTCGCAATGACTACAACACATCTTCTTTCTCCATATCTATTTAACCTGTTGTTGAGAGGGTCTTTCACGCCTCATCCTTTTGTGTGCTACCATTCCTTTCCAACACTTAGAAAATCTATGGTTATGTAATACACAAAAAATACATGTTTTTCAATGCCATGTTTTACGCTCATTATTAACAACATGTTTGTAACCAAAATGAACATTCAAATGTTGAAAGTGGTTATACCTTTCCTTGTTGTCTCTGATGTAGGTATGGCAATGAGAGCTTGCCTCAGCTCTTTCCCTACAATGCGCACTTCCATGGGATGATGGGGATGTCTTCCCATCATTCTCTTTCCTCGACGATTTTGAGGATGTCTCGGAAGAATATGACACCTTCGAGGATTCCCATTTGGTGTATCTCAACCCTACAAATCAATGATTATGCACAACCTCCAAAGGTTGAGTTATGCCTTGGTAATTAACACCAAGTTCTTTCTCCTCCTCGTGCCTCGTCCTTGTAAGGAGCCTCATGTTTTTCCTTGTAATTGGGATCTCCAAATATTTAATGGAAATCATACTATGCGAAGATGAAACCGAAAAGAAATCAACATCTTTTACCTCCATCGATTAATAGAAAGAACTGATGAAGTTTGATCATCATCTGTTATTGGTGGTTCGCTAACTGTCTCAGTGCATTCCCAAACTTCCTTTCTAACATACCCAAGTCCTATTCAACATGGTAATTCCTCTACTTTGACGGGGTTGACAATGCCTTGGCCATTAACTCCCAGGCCTTTTCCTTCGTACCCAATTTTCTTCAATAGTTTGGAGCCAATTCCTGTGGTGTGATTTTCAAAAACAGTGAAATCATCATCAGGAATCATACATGAATTCAGAGAACTAATTTTAACCTCACATGGGTCACGCTACAGCTTTTCCAAGGCCTCAACCTTTTCTTGCAGCTGTCGTAGCAAACTATGTTTTTCCTCTTTCTCTTCATGTAGACACAACTTCAATTCAGCGTTCTCTATTTGGAGATTATGTTTGTTTTACTTCAGTTCTTCCATGGTCTTTTCCGTGGCTTGCAACTAAAGCTGCAATCACTCCTCTTCCTTTCTCTCTTTATATAGAATTTCATGCATGATTTCCACCCTTTTGGAAATGATGAGCATGGTCTTGTACATTTCTTTTTCATCCTCAGTCGCTGCACGTTCCATTGTTCATGCTGCAATTCACATCAATGTAAAGACCTCTCTAATACCAATTGATCTAGGTCCTGGTGTGATTAAGGACCATTCCAAGACCTTTTACTTTTGTGATGTGTCAAATTTCATTTTTAAAAGAACATTAATGAATACAACTTCATGTTGTAAATAAGAGGAACAAGACAATCATTAGCAACATAAAAACAAAAGTCATTGATAACAGAGTTCGTCCATGAGAGACTATGTCTCTAGGCCCCGATGTCAAGATGGTGTATACTGCTACATTAAGTGATGTCAATAGTAATGATTTACAGAAAATGTGATGTCGTTATCATACTAGGAAAATTCCCTCACGCAGGAGTGGCGCTAAAAGATATTCCACTACAGGAACTCTCAATCAAAAGACTCTTATCACTATGACACAAAATTCATGCATGATGAGCATCCCACAAACATGGAATAAAAGGGATATTAAAGAAAACATGCATGGTGACACATGAGTATCCCCTCAACATATAACAAAGGGATCCAAAAACACAACACGCCAAATCATGACAACATGTACATCACATAGATGATTCTACATCACGTCAAGCAGGAATCATGAAAATGAGTAAGAAATAGGATCCCACATCAAACATCAAGCAAGGACCTATGCAACACAATGCATAGCAAAATAAGTACATGAACACTACATATACCTCACAAGCAATGGCCATTTGAAGAAACATATGTAAAATTGCTAAAGCTGTTCGGACCATCGATCTCACGACATCAATTGCATGGAAATGGTTGTTTGCACATGAATGCTAACACCTACATTCCACTGAGAAAAGTGGATTAAGAATAGAATGAGAAAATGAGAAATCTGAATGCACCATCAGATTTGTGGCATCGAATAGTGAAAAATCGACTATCCAATTTTTGAATTCTAAGAAGTTGAGATTTTGCGATTCAAGGAATTTTTTAGATTCCCCTAGATTCCTCAAAGATTTTGCTCCATGGGTGGATTGGAAATATACATCTCCAAAGGTGAATCTGACCTTGCCATTGCATTCCTTATGAAAAACCATGAAAAATGAATATAAACTTCACTATATTCCGACATGGAGAAAAATTACCTCCTCAGGAAAATTTCAAGGATCATGGTTTCGCTCCTTGTTTCTACAGTGATCATGGTTCCACCTCCATACTGAAAAATGGCCAAAAAATATAGAACTCTTATGGAGAAATGGACAAATCCATTGTGTTCATGGCATCAAGAAGTGTTGAAACCATATAAAATTTTTCAAAATCTGACAAAGTGAAAATTTGGCCCCTCTTGCAAATTACTGCCTTGAAATGTGTCGCTGTTCCTGGTTCCACCATGTTGCCTGGGCGTACTAGTGAAATGAAGACTTATATAAATTTCTGAGTATATTTGTCAACAAAGACCGTTTGGTGTAATGGTTAGGCACGGAGACAACGGGGTGGGAGGTTGGGGGTTCCAACCCCGTACTCGGCTAATTGTTTTGTCCATTCGAAAATGTCACATTGGATGGTTTGGTCATATTAAATGGTGGTGGATATGTTTTGGTAACCATGCATTTGGGATTTGAATAGCACAGAGGTTGGTACATTGGTGGATGCATTAAGATGTTGGTTTAATATGGGATTATGTTTGGGCTTTGAAAATAGCACGGAGGTTGCTACATGGGTGGACGCATTAAGAGGTTGGTTTAGTATGGGATTTCCGTTGGTATTTTTGTAACCATATACGCTTTTTAACATTAGTTCATGAATTTTATTAACCACCTTTTGCCATTTTTATATGGTTTTCAATAACCCATATTACTCAACATATCTTGGATTATTTGTCACACTTTAAATAACCATGCATTAACTTTTAATAGCCATACTAATGTATGCATTGGGTTTAGGATATGGTTTGTTTCTTTTTTTTATATAATTTTTTTTGTTTTTGTGTGGAATTTTTAATTTTATTTTGTTGTCTTTTTGCGCAGGTTTAAGAACAAATGCTAGTGTGCCATGTGTTGATGTTTTAGTGGCCATTAATTCGCCACATAAACTTAGTGGGTCCCACTTGCTGACTGGGATGCCATGTTGCTGATTGTGGGCCTTACTTTTTCCCTTGTCATGTCAAACTTTGAAGAGCTCTATCTTTTTCATATGAGCTCGGTTTGACAAACTGTTCACACCACCGCAATCACGACGATGAGATCTTCAACATGAACCTATTTTGAGCACAATCCAAAAACTTTGAGTTTTTTACCCTTGTTGAGTCTGCTTGGACTTCTGCCTATGTCTGGAACCACTTGGATCAATTGGGGAAGTAGTTGAGATCACACCAGTAAACTTTCCAATATACTTATACACTTAAATGTATGTGGAAAAGGAATCAGATCTTATATGGTGGAAAGTGAATGAGGATTTTTCAACAAAGAACTTCGAAGTAGACTTAGAAGACCAATGGGTACAAATTAATTTCTAGAAATCATGGCTACACAAGGTTGAATGCACACATCTAACCTTCCCATGCGCAATTGTCCTCAGCTAGATTGTCTCACATGTTGATGTGAAGAAAATGAATTTGAGTAGTGCGATCATACAAAGGTTTACTAGTTTTTCAAAAGTAGATTAATGATGTATGTAGCATTTTCCTAAGCCATAAACACTCATGGATTCATACTTTTATGATACCAAAAAATCCGTGGGGAACAAAAGATGTTGTTAAAAGCTAGGTGAAAGAGCCATTAAATTTTTGATAGACACCCACCAACATATATATGACAAGGTCTCTGAGAGGGCCTTTCAACTTTTGATCATCTTAGTTTGTAGAATTTAGGGTCAATAGAGCACAAAGACCTTCCTTGAAGGGTGGGAAATCATATTGAACCAAGTTGTGAATATCATTCAACTGGTCAGATTTGTTGGCTCGACAGTTAAATATCCATGTAGGTAATGACCTGAATCCTCCCAACGACGGGAAAGCAATATTTTATATTTATTCATATTTACTAGATGGAATCTGTGCACATAACACATTCCATAGCATGAACAAGACTCAGACACCTCGAGACCCTACCATGCACATCCACTACAAGATGCTCTCATGTTGCAACCATCGAAGAGTTTTGGAGACGCTAACTGACCACTTCCTCAGTCCACTATTCAATATAATATTTGAGGAAGAACCAACTTGCATGACACTTGGGGCAATGGAAGTAGTATCAGTCACTGCAAATTGGTCTACGTCACTTGAAGGCACCTTCCTTAGAGTGTTCGGTAGTCAGAAGTCATCACATCTTTTTCCAAGGTTTTCCACTGACAATATTGTCATGCAAGAAGTATCATATCATCTCCCCACAGGGTTTTTAGTAGCTTTGCATAGGAAAAAGAAAGCACCTTGGCTAACTCTTCCTATGCAAATTGGATTATACAAGATAAAGAACCTGAAGTTCATGGATACTGAAGGAAAGCCAATAAATAAGTTTTCATTCAATACTCGAAACATTAATTTGTATGATTCCCATGGTATTTACAAAGACAATTATGTGAGAATTCACTTTTGGTGGCTCAACGGGACATTTCATTGGTATGAGGAGGATCCATGGGAGAATTTCTATAATTCCTCCAAGACCTGCAAGCCAGTTAGTTTTGCATGAACTTCACAGGTGACCCCACATAAGAAAGGTAATTTGGAAGGAGTGCTAAGAGAATGGAGAAGCCTTGCGTAGGATAAGGGAAAGAGAAATCTTGTTCAAAGTCCAAGGGGGGGGAATGAAGCCGCAAGATGAAAGTGGATGAAGCTATTAGGAAAGCAACTTTAGAAGCATAGGCAAAGAGGAAATAGAGGATGTAGGGAGTAGAATGGAGGAAGAGGGAAGAGCAAAGAAGGAGATTGGAGGAAGAAAAGAAGAAGCAAGAACAATAAGAGAAGAAAAAGAAGGAATAAGAATAAAGGCATACCACAATAGCAGAAGAAACAATGCGGAAAAAAGTTAAAGAGAAAGAAGATAACTGGAAAATAGCAGAGGATGAGGGAAGACAGTTGAAGGACATGGAGCTTTCTCAGCAGATTGAAGAGTTGATATAAATCAATGATATAGAGGTGGAACTAGAGTCGCAAAATTAAGATGTCGACATGATTCGTAGCACATGATAGGTCATTGTTCAATCTCCATCACCTCCAGTAATAGATTCAAATCTAGATGAGGAAGGGGAAATTGTTCCTCTTGATGATGATCTGGTTATGGACATGTACAATATTTCATACGATGAAATGAAGAAGAAGATTGTACAAGCATGTGAGAAGAATTTTCGAGATGATCTCATATCTCCTGCATTTATTAGAGAAAGGATGAATGTGTCCGACACCAAGAGGAATCCTGAAGCCATTGCCTTTTTCAACTTGGCCTTTACAGGTGCAATAAATTCAAATACTCAATATCTGATGGTCGAGAACAAGCAATTGGAAAAGAACATGTAGGCTACTAGACAAGAGGTTGAACAGATCTGTGTAGGAGCTCAAAACATAGCTTCCACATAGGTCTATATAGTGGAAACGAGGGCAACAATACTTAGTGAAGCATTGACACTTGGATCTCTATGAAGAGCTTGTTACCATCCATAAGGTAGTTGTCAACCCACATGGCTTGTAGCAATAGTGTAAATACTTTATCAAAACTCTTAGAAATGTGTAAGCTGCAGCCATTGTTTTGCATGAATGGACAATGTGATGCAAAGGGGTGCCACTTGACTTGGGTAAGAAAATGAAGCCACATGAAGAGCTAGAGAAAGCAAGATTTCATATGTTGATCCATAACAACAAACAACTTGCCTAATTCATTGGTAACATTCAAGCCTTGTATGCACAATTATACAACAGTATAGATTTCTTGGTGAAGACCCACAAGATCCCATTAGTTGGCTCGCTCACTGAAGCCAAACCTAGGAACCAGGTCAGAAAGGAAATGGAAGAATACTTAGATCAACTGATAAATATTTCCACCAAGGAATATTTGGAGATGAATAGACAGAACATATAGAGCTACATTGGTGGCCTTGTGCAAGTGTTGAAAATGTCGCTCATGCTTAAGAATGAAGTTGAAACTAGTTCCAAATCATTGTACCTAGATTCCATGGAGGCTAGATCTTGCTTCCAACCAAACACCATCACATAGTTTGGGGATGTGATTGTACAATTCCAAGCTTGGCACATTAACATGACCAAAAAACATCAATTGGAAGTTACCAAGCTTGTGTTCTTCAAAAATACAACATGATAATGTTTTGTATTGTTAGGTTGTCGATTTGGCTCCACCCTATTTTGTCTTATATTGGTACGAGTGTAACTTGTAGTATTATTTGTAATCAATTTATAAGTGGAATTCCAAATTTCAATATTGGAATGTTTTTATGCGGGATTTATGACTGAAGATAGAAATATCTCCCCTAGGTTCGGTGGCTAACCTAAAAAAACAAAATGACAAAGGACCCAATGTCTTCCTTAAAGTAAGTAGATGAGGGGAAGAAACCTACTTGGAATCTGTCATATGTTTCGCTCCTTCTTTGGCTTAAATTCTCCAATCCTAGCTCCAGCTACCAAAATTATAACATGAACAATTAAACAACACAAGATAAGAAACTACGAGATCTATGTAGCATCATCTATTTACTTCATTCAACAAATCAATATGGTATTGAAATATATGAAATAATGACATCACATATTGGAAAATAAAAGAACTCTTCGTATTGATATAAATGGAGTGAGTTACAACCATAAATTGTTGTCGATCTCGTAGAAGAGCTCCTCTAAGTTGTTGAATTGTCCTTCCTTTGTCACAAAGTGTACCTCTATTCACCCTAAATGCATGAAAGGATAAATCTTACAACAACAACATAAGGGTAAAATCACTCTCCAAAATCCAACCCCTTGCATATGGAAGGTCATAAATATATATAGGATTGAGGTAAGTTAGGAGTTCTTATCCTTTTACCAATCTTAGGATTGAGATACACTCTTGATGGGAGGATCAGGTGCAAGGATAAGCGATGGAAACTCCAAGGTAGGATATGATAGGATTCAAAAGTTTTATTTGAGGTAAATGGTTACAACAGATCCTGGAAACTTCTGGAAATGGAGGCTTTGAGATTCTTTCTCTTTTTCCCAAATTTCTAGAACTAACGTAGGTGCAAGGAGAGAAACTTGTAGGTGAACGCTATTCAACAAGAGGCCAGGGTGTGTTGGTCCTAAAACTGGCTTAGATGATGCAATTTAGGGTAGAAACTATGGGGAATGAGGGATTCATGCATAGGGCTTTGTGAAATTATGACATAAAGGGGGAATAGGATGTGAATGATCCCATTAGGAGGCTTACTCATCATATGAGAAAAAATAGCCTATAATAGAGTGCCCCATAAAGTGAAAAGTTAGATATGATGAATGATGAATGAAGTTATTTACCTTGTCACAGGTCGAGATCAAGAACAACCAATGAGCTTCTTATTCTGTTACAATACATTTATGTCATGACATTATTTTATTAAGGGAGGCACACCCATACTCAACACATAAGATAACATTACATGTATAATGTTCAAAAGACGTGTCCACCAATGACTCATGGTAAACCCATGACTGGATGATTGTCAGTATGATCATAGCCATCACACATAGTGATCTTTGTGTAATCCTAAAATCATAGAGTGGATGGTGGAAACTAGATCTGAGGTCTTCTATCCCATTGACATGACCAACCAATGTATGAGTGTAAACATGTGAATCAATGAGCTAAGGTCGAACGTGGTAGAAACCATATAATTACATGCCAATGATATAAGTTGTTAACATATGCGAGAGAAACCATCGATGTTGTTAATGGCTCTCAAGGTACTCAAGTATAATATATATGGTGTGAATAAATGAGTTGATGTCAAACACCACAAAAAAATTTCGTCGAAGGTCAATGATGTAAACCTTTTGTTGATAGTGAGGACACTTTCATTGATGTATGTAAGCACCAAGGTATCGATGGGTGTTTCTAACTCCACTTCCTATATAATGTGTTGATGTTGACATAAAGCGACCCATCGTAGGAGGGCCTTGATGTGTCCCCCATCCATGACATGAAACGGGTATGATGATTGAGACAAAATGAAAAAAATGATAATGATATGGAACTGGATCAGGAAAGGAAAACATGGAACGAAGGATTAAGAGTATTATAACAGATATAACATGAATGACTTCTCTTGAACAAAATGACGACACTGAAATGGAGTTGGAAGAATTAATCCAAACCGAAATGAAATTTTTGTTAAGGTATGATGAACCAGAAGACAAGAATATTACCCAACTCAAGAGCCACATAGATGAAGTGGAAGAGTGTCTGTTCAAGAGCGACTCACTGCCATTTACAAATGGAGTACCATTTTTTCCTAATTTCCTCAACCATACTGCTCAGTACCTCTTTATTTTTTAACAAGATTGAGGAATATAACACATGCTTGATCTATAATTTCACCCTTTCGATGAACCCCTTTGAGTATAGTTAACAAACCCAAAGAAGGAGGGGTTCGGCCTAGTTATGCTCGACAAGTCCAACATTGTTTCATGTTTGAATGATTCCACTAAGCATGAAAAAATGACTTCTTTTTCACGTTTAGAGAGTTTGAAAAAGAGGGGAAAAAGAAAACTCCAGATGTTCCTTTTGTAGGCAGTGCCTTAGGTATGAAAAGGTAGAAAACAATACCCAAGAGAACCTCTTAGCCATGTTCAACTAAGGTATTCATTTTTCGTAATTAGTATATCTTAGTCTAGAAAAGGGTTCAACTTATACTAAGTAGACTTGTTTTCATTTACTTTAACGAGTTTAAAAAGACAAGTGATTGACAATATTCTCATATTTTGAGAGTCTGAAAAATGCTGAAAGAGAACTCCTCTAGAGGAACGAGTGGTATAAAGGGTAGCAATGGGTTTTAGTTATGATGGAACTTCTAAAAACATGCAAAGGTCAAGAGATTGGCTAATAAAACCACTTATCACATATGTTCCTCATGAAAGGGTAAAAACCAAGTGAAAGCATATGATTGACCATGCAAATGGTAACAATGGAAGGAGAAAACCAATGCTCATCTAGAAAAAACAGGCTGATAAAAATGGCAATCATGAGGGATAAAATGGAAATGGTTTCACTTTTACAGAAGCTTGAAACATGGGAAACTATGACTGAATTTGGTTTCATTTACACACAAGCTTGAAACATGGGAAAATATGGTTGAAATAAGTTTTCATGCCCTTAGAATAATGACTCAATTCAAGGTACATGCCCCCCAAGCTTCATTTCATTCACCCAAGGAGACTTGGGTACTAATAAGTGGATGGATTGAAAGTTCTTTTATGAGATCAAGTAAAAAATCTACTCAGAATTTATGAAATCTAATCAAGGACTCGAATTAGAAGGGGATCTATTTCATTTTTAATGAGATTGACATAGTAAAAGAACCATGCTCATGACACCTTGTTTCATTTTTTAATGAGCTTGACATAAGACAAGGAACTTTGCTCAGGGAACCTTATTTCATCTTTTGAGGAGTTTGAAAAAAGAAAAGGAACACTACTCTAGGATATTGTTTCATTTTTTAAGGATCTTGACACAAGAAACTTAACTCTACTCCAAAACCTTGTTTCATTTTTTAAGGATCATGCACAAGACAAGGAACTCTGCTCTAGGAACTTTGTTTCAGTTTTTAACAAGCTTGACACAAGACAAGGAGCTCTTCTCCAAGAACATTGTTTTATTTTTTATGGAGCTTGACACAGGACAAGGAACTCTGCTCCAACAACCTTGTTTCATTTTTTAAGGATCTTGACACAAGACAAGGAACTCTACTCCGAGAAACTTGTTTCAGTTTTTAAGAAGCTTAACATAAGAAAGGAGCTATGCTCCAAAATCATAACATGGCCTCCAAGAGACCATGGCTTCCAAGAGGTTCTCATCATATGGGAGAACAATGATTTGGAAGGGATCAAAGGATCCAATGGAAGGATTAGACCCAAAATCCTGCAATAAATGATTAACCATATCCCTTACTAGATCTAGGTCAAAAGAAGTAAAGTAGAAAGTGAAAGGCTCATCTTCAGTAGTAGGTACATGAATGGGATAGGTTGCTAGATAATTAACATGTGATGGGGAAGATACCACTTGCACATTCCGAAAACTTAGAGAAGTAGGATGATTGGTGGTCAATTCATGACCAACAAATTAAAGTTGGTTGATAGGAATAATTTTTCCATCATGCGGGAAGAAAATCACTCGAAAGAGTGTGGATACAATAGAATTCATAGCATAAACATAGTCTCTCCCTAGGAGAAAGTTGAAGTTTGAAGGCTCTATGACAACCATAACATAAATACATACAATTTTTCCTCCGAAGGTAATAGGAAAATGAGGAAGGATCCCTAAGGGTTGATTGGTTCTTCTATTAAAAGATAATATATTTGGAGCAGTAGAGATAATCAATGGGGAACCCAAAGCTTAGCAAGACAAGGAGGATAAAATACTAAGAAAAGCTCCCTCATCTATAATAGTGTGATGGATGTCCTTCTTATAAACTTTTTCCATGATCATAAAAGGCATGTAAGATGGGAGACAAGGTTATGTCAATTGATTCTAATCAAAGGAAATGACGCATTCCCTTGGAGGGGGTTTCATAGGGATAGGAGAAATTCCCTCTTCTCTTGTATACACAGAAGAAACAAGAATATCTTGAGTGAAATTATCCTTGCTCCCTATGGGAAATGTACGATTGAATCAAGGCGAAATTGAATCAACAATTTTCTCAACCAATGATTGGTTGAGAACTGACTCATAGGATTCAAGTTTAGCGAGAGCAGGATTGATTGGATTTAGATTCTAATCAATCACTTCATCAACTATTGAAGAATTGAGAGAGAGGGTTTCGATAACCTGGTGGAAGATGAGGCTAAGAAGATGTAAGGTTTTCCAACACTTTTGAGTCTTCATACATATAAGGACAAAGGTGAATAAGATGATTCCATTCACATAACTTGCAAGGAAATTTAACTTTACCCTTTTTCCCATGGACCTTACTATCACTAACTGAGGGTTTATCACCATCATGATCTCCAGAGGTTGATGACTAAGGCTGATGTGAGCCTATGGACCAAACTTATAATACCTTGGGAATACTAGGACAATCTCTAAGAACGTGGTCACCCTTACATAACATGCAAGGGAATTTAACTTTATGGGGCTTATTGGAATATTTGTCCATATTATTTGCGTCTATAACAATGGTTATTCGGTTTCCCCCTTAATTATTTTTCTTCTTATCCTTATTCTTCCATTTCTTCTTCTTCTTAGCATCCTAATTACTAGAATCAATACTTTCACTAGGCGATGAGGAAGAAAGAGATGAAGAAAACATGGGTGAAGAAGGAAAAGGGTCAACTTGAAGTTGATATGGTTTAGGTGGAGTAGAACTTGGTCGAGAAGAAGTTTGGACATCCAGAACCATAGTGGTTGAAAAGAACCAAACTGGAAAACTAATGGTAAATATGGGTATGGAAAACATTGCGATATAAGGAGCACCAATACTTCTAAAAGGAGGAAAAGGACTAGGATTCCTATCAAAGTGGTTTCCTTGATTGGTGGACTCAAGAACTGTTGCAATTAGTCTCAATCTAAGATCCACTAAGGAGTTGTTCCACGGGGAGGATGTTATTCCTCGATTAATTAATTGAGTTTAGAAATTGAAGACACAAACAAAACAAAGGGGTAACTAGCCATAAATTTTTACAAAGAACTTGTGAATTGAAATATACACCTTGGCAAACCAAGGAATTAATGTACGTGCATGCAATATCCCTGAATGTTTAGATCTATGACTATATAGAAGGTGGCCAACTTGGTTACCTATGGATGGATAGAAATGTATAGGGGACTTCCAAAATATACTCGACATTATGTGGGAGTGTAGTCCATAGTAGTGCTATCTAATGCATAACCATTTGATGAGAGTGTTTCCATAAACTATTCATGTGTGGAGTGCCACCAATATGCGTGAAAGTATGTGGAGTAATATCCTATACACTTACATATGTGGAGTGTGATATCACCCCCGGGATGCAACACTGGAAAAAGATGACATCTCCTATGTTTATTGACATTGGAACACATCTCTAGCCTAGACCTCTAAGTGTTTGCGTTAATGTTAGAAATGCTCCTTAGGTTAATTGAGGTGAATTTTAGAGTTTATCTTAAATTATGTTCTAGTTTCAAGGCTCAAAAATCGTTGTCACCTAAACACACCTATGATGCAACTAATATGACAAAAAGAAATCTTTTCATTTTCAATGAAAAATATCTAGTGTAGGGAAGAGGTGCAAAGAATGATGCAACAGTGAAATATGTAGCCAACAAGATCTTCCTAACTAGGTCTTTCAATTTCACTATTTCAATTCAATTCAAAGGAGTAAAATATGCCAAACAATGCAATGTAATATATGCATGATTCCAATGAAACCTATGCAAATATGATATATGAACAATTTCCTTTCCTGCTCTGAAAATGAGAATTTTAACTATGAAAATATGATTTATGAAAGGGAATTATTCAAAAAAAACAAAATCTGATTCCATTGAAATCAAATATAATTTGGGATTTCATGATCATAGGACTCAAATTGAAATTGGGTGAAAATTCGAAAAATCGAAAGAGATGTCACTTAAGGGTGATTAACACTGATACACACAAGGGAATTCCAATTTCACATACAAAACCATAGATGAAAATGCAAATATTTTTATTTCAACACATTTAATCTTTGAAATGAGGAAAACTAAGATGTAAAGTCTAATCATTGATTCAAATGAAGTTTTCAAAATGAGGACTAGAACAACAACTCATTCAAATGATCAATGATCAAATGAAACAATTTTGCTAGCGACCTCATAATAAGAACAAAGAGAAATCGAAACCAATTCTTACCAAAGGAAATCACACAAAAATTAAAACCAAATGGAGAGAGAGACCAAAAGGCACTCAAGATTCAAGGAAGGTTAGTTGGAAGTAGGTTTGTAAAAGAAACATTAAGCAAAGAGGGAAAATTTTGTGCAGAAATAGGGATCAATGCAAGTGCAGAAGGGGCATGAGAGCTTTGCAACGTAGGCACATAGAGGGCCCAGGTAGGGTGCAATGCATGCACAGAGAAGGCACATGTGGGGTGCTATACTCTGTCATCAGACTAGAGCCTGTTTTTGTACTATGAAAGAGGATTCCAACACAAAAATTGCAAACAAGAGTCAACGCGTTAGAGCACAAAAGGCCTATGAAAGAGGTAAATCAAACATAATGGAAAAATAAACCACCGAGAGAATACACCATTCCCCAGTGGACTTGCTAATTTTTTATTTAGGATTTATGATTGTGGACATAAATATCTCCCTGTTGATGGTGTTGGATCTGCCAACATTAAGAGGATCTCCCCGATATGAAGTCCCAATTATATGTCACACCGTTTGGTCTAGGAGTCTGATATGATGGTCCAATTTCCATTTTCTTAGAGATTTTCCTCGACTCCTGTTGTTCAACACATGAGAGTGTTACACTGGTAACTTCAAAAAGCAAGGTGAGTGCATAATGTAACTATTTCTTGGTTCTCTTACTACAAAGGGGGAAAATGAAGTGAACCTCTAAGTGAGAGGTAATAATATCACCAAGGAAGAGACACACACAAACCAAGAAAGTCTATCTACCATCTAGCAGAATAGTCCACAGAGGATGCGGAAGTCATTAAGACTAAAGCACAAGGGAAGATCCATCCATCATCCTAGGAGTAGTTCACATCATATGTGATGGTCTTTATAACCAGTAAGAGAGGAAGGTCTATCTAGTATCCTATAGACTAGTCCACAAGGATGAGACAACAGTGATAACCAATACAACACATTCCCAACAAGGTAAGTACTAAAAATATAGTCTTACAAATAGCCACAAGACATGCATGAAAACGTACTCACCTGGATTGGATTTTGTGTTAAGAAAAAGTTCCAAGAAACATATTTACATCATACATCACTAGCCCCAGTAGTGGGACATTGGAGCCACTCCTCACTCCTCAAACAAATGACTAAAAACTCTCTATGCTTCATGGGAGGAGCCAAGGTGAAAAGTCCTTGCTCATACAATGAGGGGGGTATATATAACCAAGGGTGATGCCTTCACAAAGGGTTCACTAGGGGAGAAATACCATATCACCTTAATTCATATTGGGGGATATATATTGAGGAAGAAATGACAAAATATATTGAGTATATAATAGGGGGTAAAGGATTTTTATATTGGAAGGTATAAAAGATGGAGCTCAAAGTTAAAAAAAAATAATAAAGGGGTATAGAAAATGTTAACGAAAAAATGGATACCTACAATATCTAATGAAATAGGGGTTTTCTAAATTGGGAAGGTGTATTGGGTTTTTATTGGTAGGGGGTTAAATAATGTGACTTTTAGAGGTATTTTCCAATATGTACTCAAATTAAGGGTATTTTTTAGTATGCCACAAAAACATGTGCTATGTCAGAGGTTCATTAAGTGAAGCTCTCATGGATGCCTTACCCTTGTGACTCTTGGACTATCCTCATGACTGTTCAACTTCCTATGAATTTTCAACTGACATGACTCTTCATATTCATGTGCATCTGTTGGAATTTTACTTTACATTAAATTTGGTTTATGATAGATATGGCTCATAGTAGTGGTGTGGTTGTTGACAACTCATGACACAACTTGACATGACATTGCTGACATGGACTAGCTTGTTATGGTGGCAATTCCAAGCTCTTATCTCTGGTGAGTGATAGATGTGTTCTTGGATGTGATTTATTTTCTCCTCCGCATGGATTGATGATGTAGGGTCTTCAATGATCTTTGGTCTTGAAAGGCAGTTGTATGCATGTGTTCCCTTTGTTTTTTCTTGATGAGATTATTTTGTCCATTCAGCTGCAAGTGAGTCTTTTAGCATATTCGCTCCTCCTCCATATCCTTCATCATGTCGTCATGATATAACAATGTACCTATTCCTGCAATTCACTCATGATGGGACAACATAAAATCAAAAACACCCTTGTCTAAGATGATGCGTTGTTATCCATGGATTGGGCCCAAGACAGATGACAAGCTAGGAAAGAGTGCCCAATAATTGCACATTGCATATTCCCAGGTGATAGGGAGGGAGACTAGTTATTGTGACTACGTAGAGTGAAACTCAAGCTTTGATGAGGAACTCCTAAGTGCAGTATTGACTATCAGGAAAAAATACACAGAGGCCACTAGGAGGTAGTATTACATAGTTGAGATCATCAGTGGTCGCTGCAATGTGGGATCCTAGGAAGTAGGTCTATGTATTTTTCTGATAGATGACATTGGGGGACACTTCTGCGCAGATCTAGGGGAAAGTCAAGCTTGGGTATTTTTTCATTGCGGGGTTCCAATAGCCATGGAGGAAGCTTGATGACTAATCTTGTTAAATTCTTAGTTTAGGTTAGGCTCGAGGCAACTTCTACTCAATACTAAGGAGGAAGGCAGTTTACTCAACTCTAGAATTGTGAAGTGCAACTATCTTGGGGTGCAGTGATTGCACACTGTGAAGTTCCAGGCAGTAGAAAGACATCACTAAGGGTTGACACTATGTAGTGTGCAACTCACTCGGGGTCAGGTGAAAGAGAGTTGTCCAGTGAGAAGGACTTTCAGGAATGTGGCTAAGTGTGTGAGGAAAGAAAACTTGTGAGGAACTTGACATCATGATCGCACACTCAACATACTTTGATGACACGATGACATAGATCACCAGAACAAAAAGACAAAGAATTACCCTCTGTGAGATTATATAGAACAAAAAGCGACAAATGCGGCACTTGAGAGAGACCTTAGGACAGTCTTAACAACACTTGTGTGTCAGTTCTTAAATTTTTTTGTGTGAGTGCAACCGAATTTTACATAGGTAGTTAAACTCAAACACACAAAGACAAACCTTTGAAATCACTAGAAAAGGATCGCAAGCATGATAAATAAATCAAACATGCCAAAAGACGATAGTTGATCAAGAAAGAAGAAGGGGTGGAAAGACTCTGAAGGAGCTCATGGATCGATCTCAAGTGTTTGCAACCATCAAGGAAAAACCAAGGAAGGCTCAAAAATTTGAGTGCAAGCAAAAATTTTGGAGGGTGTTGCAACTACTACAACACTTGGTGACACACTAGTTGAATACTAGCTTCTCTGCCTTGGTTTATTTTTAGTGCATATCACTTTATTTTCTCCACTGACCCCATGGGAAGACATGGTTTTCCTTGCGCCTTATCATTTGAACATGACATGAGCTTCATCCAAATCACAGTGTTTCAAATTGGGGAGGGTAGTTTATCTTGCGAGCTTAAGATTTTCAAAGTATACTTTTTCATCTCTAGTGTTTCTCTATTGCTAGCAAGCCTAGATAGTACCCTGGTGGAGTCATGTAGGATAAAAAGCATTTCTCCACTGCTAGCAAGCCTAGACAATTACCCGGTGGAGTTTCCCGATTCACCTCTCTGCACAGGAAGCCTTTATCTTCTTTCGCCTTTGTTATTTTTAAAAGATAATTGTGCATATGAGCTTATTTATTTTTTAGGGCGGAAGAGGGATCCCAACTTATTGAGAGTAGGAGATTTTGTTCCTTTAGAGAAGCATATAAAGACCTCTGATTCATGTTTTCTCCTTTAGATTTTCCCCTTCTCCATTTCTACTAGTTTGATAAGATTGAAAACACCAAAGCATAAAATTAAGTGTAGGCATGAGGTTTCCCAACTTGGACACAGGTTCATGGTTTGACCAAAGCTCTCATTATAGATGGATTGTATTTTTCATCAAGCCTTCAATGGTAAAAATCTACAACCAATCACAAAGAAGATGGCCACATGACTAGCTAATGACTGTAGTATCACAAGACTCTTTGAACTTTAGCCACATACACATTCAGAAGCTAGAACACAGTGTTATAGACATATTTGGGCACATCAACGCCAAAATTATATGTCAATAAACTAAATCTTTTCAACTCCTAAAATAGTTATTTCATACCCTAAAAGAACATAGTCATCTAATTACATCATTCCCCAAAAGTTCCACTTGAGAAACCATCCAGAAATGGCCTAAACTGAACCATACGAACTGCTCCACTAGCACAGTGCGATGCATACTGAGTGGTACACTACCTAGGTGAAATGCATACTATTTAGGCCTTCTATAGGGTGCGATGGGCAAGGATGGTCAAATTTCTGAGACAGTTTGTTAGGTGGGTGCTCATGGAATCTTCTAGAAACTTATCCTATGCCACTTGCCTCTCTGAATTCGCCTAAGGATGAGTAAGAGATCCAAGAAATATCCAAGTGGAACCAATTGTAACAAGTGGAATGACACTAATCAAACCCCATGGATGACTCATACCATTGCACACATCTATAAATGGATCCCTCATCTAAGAGATCCAAAGGCTGGAATATTGTGAAGTGCAAGGAAGCGCTGACATTTTGTAATTGAGGAAAGAGCATTGTATTGTTGGTGTGATCTTGCTATTTCATGAGGTGAAGAGGGATTGAAGCTGGGAGGATGATGCTGGATCAAACAACTGGGTTGTAATTCTCCCTTCTATTTAATAAAGTTCTTCAAGTTTTCTTCCATACGATTGTGCAATTGTGAATGTTATCATTTGTGAATGCTATCATTTGTAGATTATATTTCTAATTCTGTAGTGTTTATGTTGTAATAGATCACGATACTTTCACGGTTCTTTGTTGCTATACTTGTGTAGGTACTCTCCAAGTGGGTTAAGTACGGAGAGGAGTTGCAAGCTCTGTCAAGGGGGAGAGACATCGAGAAAGGGATTAAGTGGAAGTTCTAGGTTGGTTCCTTTATCTTTCTCTTATCTGTTGCACATAGAAAAAATCATTGAATTACTTTAAGTTGTTGTTCCTAGGGTAGCTGCCAAACCTAGAGGGCTAGTCATTCGATAAGACACTAGTTTTCCCCGAAACACACATTAAGGAACAACACTTATTTACATAAATAAAACAACAGAAAACCAAAAGAAAATAGAACAACAAACAATCAAATTACTATTCACATAGTGCGAGGCATGACCCTAGATCTCTTTGAAAGTAATGTTTCAAGTCTTGTCCGTTGAAAGGGAGAGAGTGAATCTTCCGTCAAGTGATTGGACATGATACGTGTGTTGGCTAAGCCTCTCATGGATAGTATAAGGACCAATGCATAGGGATTAAAACTTAGTGTGCTTTCCTTTGTCCTTGTGGGATTTGTCCCACTTTAAGACTAAGTCACCCACACTAAAGCTAGTACTCCCTATAGACATTCTATCAATCCATCTCTTGATATAGTTCTGGTGGAGCGAAATTTTTTCTTTTTCCTTTAACCTTTCATCCTATAGATTGTGCAATGTGTTCATCCTATGCTTAACTAAAAGACAAGGCTTGCTTTTGGATTCTTGGGATAACTAAAGAGCAGGAAAGTAAATGTTTGGCAGGAGGATGGCTTCCTTTCCATATACCAGGAAGTAAGGGGAAGTATTTAGAGCAGGCTTAGGTGTGACTCGATCAACCCATAAAGAATTCACCAAAGTAGAGTGCCACTTTCACTGCTTAGAGAGAATGGTCTTTTTGATCATGTGAATGAGGTTCTTGTTTGTGGATTTAGTAAGACCATTTCCTTACATATAGTAATTAGTAGAATGTTTCAAAATAATACCATTTTTCAATGAAAATTCATAAATATTAATCAACAAAGAAAATTACGATGCATTGCCAAAAAAATGTGATGTATGAACGCCAAACCTGAAGATGATATTGCTTTGTAGGAAGCTGATGAATTCCTGATCGTTCACTTGTTTTAGCAGAAATGCTTTTGTCCATCACATGAAATAATATGTAACAATCAGAATATAATGATGTTGCTTCAATGAATGCTGGAAAATTTCCCCAATGATATCTAAGCCCCATTGTTAAAATGGTTCTTCAACTGTAACAGGCTATAGCAGTGCTACTAAATTTCGATTTCTGTTGGTGCACCTTTGATAGACCAGAAACCTGTGGGCATAATAATGTGCATCCTTGAATAATGTAGGCCAGTAGAAACTGGCCCAAATAACCTTGTGTGTTGTGGTATTACCTGCGAAGTGTCCCCTGGCTAGTTCATCCTGGAGATCATGTAAAACCTTATTTGAATCTTGCGCCTATAGGAACATGAGAAATACTCCATTATGGTGATTTCTATATAGCATCCCATGCATCAACTGGTATGATAACGATTTTAGTTGCATTTCCCTCTTCTACTGCATAGAAAAATGAAAGGGTACGGTGCCATACTCAATGTACTGGCACACCTTTGTGTACCAAGAGTTTTCGTGCGAAGTGGGAGAGGCTTCATCACCATCGTACATTTATATTTATTGCACCCAACCTTCAAGCTCTTCTTCATTCTCTTGTGCATGAAATAATTTTTCTGCTAGTTTGAAAATATCATGACCCTTGATGGTATGAACTGGTTTGATGTCAAGATCATACTCTTGCAGTCCTATCATCTAGTTTGCCCTTCTCTCACCCAACTCTCATTTAAGAAGAAGTGATTTAACTATTCAGTGTGGCACAAAAATAATGTAATGGTTTTTTAATAGGTAGGGTCTAAAATGCTTCACCATATTGTACAATCCATAAGTTTTTTTTTTCCATGGTGGGATAGTTGAGTTCTGGTCCCTGTAGGCTCACACTCATGATGAAAATGGGTTGCTCATTTTTAAACTCATCCTTCTGAGTGAGCACCAGAGCGAGGGAAGTGTCAGAAGAAAAATTGTAGAGCAAGAAATATTTGCTGAATTTTGGGTTGTATAATGCTGGTGCCTCTGCTATTGCTTGATTTAGACGGGTGAAAATGTCATTTTCCCTCTTTGCCCAACTATAAACTGCGTCCTGCTTGGTCATCTCCTATATGGGTTTAACAATATGAGCACAATCAAAGATGAACTTTCTGAGGAAGTTGATCTTCCCCAAGAAATACTATATAGCTTTCTTTTTCACGGGATAGGTAATTTGCATGATGGTACAAACTCTGTCCCAATCTACCTTGATCCTAGTTTTTGCAATGATGTGTCCCAGTAGGTCACCCTTAGACACTGTGAAGATTCTCTTCTTGGAATTGAAGGATATCCTGTATTTCAGACATCGCTAAAAAAACTTCTTGAGATTGTGCAGGTCATTTGACTATTGTCTTGAGAAGATGATTACATCATTGAGATAGACCACTACACTCTGTCTAATAAGCTTGCGGAAGGCGATGTCCATTACACACTGAAATGTTGCACTTGTGTTAACTAACCCAAGAAACATTCTGCAAAATGTGAATGTACCCCAATTGGTACGAAAGGTAGTTTTGAGTCTGTCAGTCTTCGCTACCATAAATTGGTTGTATCTTGAAAAGAAATCAAGCAAATAAAACATCTTTACTCCATATACTATTTGTAGTATATGCTCCATGGGTGGAACTTGGTAGTTGTCCTTGTTCGAGGTGTGATTGAGATTACATAAATCTACGCACAGGTGGATATCCCCATACTTCTTTCTAACAGGGACTAAGTTAGAAACCAAAGTTAAATGTTGCACTTTATAGATGATCTGAGCATCCAGAAACTTGTTTAGTTCTTTCTGTATGAGGGGCTCAGGTGATGGACGACCTTTCCTTAGCTTATGTTCAAAAGGCTTGGCCCCTTCCTTGATTGGTATGACGTGCTAGATTATTCATGTGTCATATGTCCTAAGATCATCGTACATCCATGCAAATACATCACGGTACTATTTGAAAAGGTGGATAAGAGATTGTCACTCTTGTGATGTAAAACATGTACCGAGATTCAAAAACTTCAAATCTTTTTCCATCCCAAGATTGATCTGTTCATGCGACAATGTAGAGCTATGTTTTTTGGCATTCACAGGCCCCTGAAAATGGTTTTAAAAGTCATACATTTTTTCAAGTGATACCACACCCTTCGGGATGAGGTTTCCTTTGCTTGTATTATCTACATCTTGCTGAGACTATTCATCCTTGTCCTTGTCTATTGCTACTTTCATGAAGATGTTAGTGTTAGACATGAATTGAATTATCTGTTTATCATAAAAAAATGATTAAATTAGTGGTTATCCAAGATGGATGGTTTATCCAAAGTCTCAACGGAAAATATACCCCTTAACAGTGAAATCCTAGAAGGTGCATTTTCCAAGGCATCCACAACTGCATTACACATTATTGACAGTGAAATAATGTTGAAAGATTAGAAATTAGAGATTAGTCACCATACCTCTTGCTAGTAGCTCTTAAGATGTGGTGACACACAATGTATATAATTACGTACTTGATGTATTGTGATTTTAGAGTCACCTACCACTTTTTAAGCAACAAACTTGAGTTCAATGGCTTTCTGTAAGCCCAATATGAGTGCTTCATACTCTATGATATTGTTTTGTGCACTCGAGTTCTAAGAGACTAGAGAGAATATGTTTCCTCTATAGTGGGTCTATTAGAATGCAATCAGCTCCACAACCCTCCTGTGTTTTGGATCTGTCAAACTACATGGTCCACATATCATCTGTACATGGGCTACTCACCATACTAGTACTAGTACTGCTACTACTACATTGTTACAAACTGTTTTACAAGTTTCATTATCTCTAGTTGGGAATGGAAGGAGACCAAACTGTGTGTCTAGTGGGGTAGGGGATTGCTATGCAAGATAACATCCCAAATGTGTCTCTAGAAAGAAATTTCTGAACATAAGCTATGCGAAAGCCAACAACTCATTTTCTCCATTCAATGGAGTCACATTGTGCTTCATGTATCTCTCTGAAAACACTCTGATCTTGTTGTTCCTGCCCTTATATAGAATCCATAAGTGTGACCAGTTAGTAGCAAAGTATCCTTACTTCTTGCTTAACTAGTCTCTGCTGAGAAGTACCCCATATGATTTCAGGATGTCCACAACTATAATATTGATCGATTGATGACCTCACTCACCAAATGTTAACCAGATAATCACATCCTTGAGTTCACCCATTGATGATACACAATTTTTGTCTAGTTGGATGATATTTGTATGAGTCTTACTCCAATGAGAATTAACCTTCTTGGCGATGGAGAGTGGCATGACATTCACTGTTGTGCCAAAATCAACCAAGCAATGGTGAACATTGAAGTTGAAGATTTCAAATGATAACAAGAATGGTGGGCATAGTGAGTTCACCTCCTCCATGTGGAACACATTGAACACATATACGAGAGTGTCAGGAGACTTACTTCATCCCTTGTTCGAAGAGGTGGCTTAACCAACAGAGGTTTCCCCAAGTTCTCGTAGCAGAATGTCATGCTGAATCATGATTTTTATAAGTTCCTACAGAGATATGTTTTCGCGAGTCTTCTTGATATCTTCTACAATGTTATACTCAATAGTGGGAAGACTCACCGAGGTGTTTAGGGACAGAACTGAATTCATGATTCATGACGGGATGGATTTGTCTTTACTGCTCTTGGAAACACTTCATTGAAGTTGTCTTTCTAGATTTTCTTTGAGTTTTATGTGTTGTGTTGATAGGAAAACTTGTTGTCCTTAGAATATCTTGTCTTATTTTATCCCATGATATCTAAACATAGTGGCCCCCTCTTGACTTCTCAAGTTGTATCAGTTATTTTACTTCAGGACCAGACCATCACTCGAGGGTTCCTTCTCAGTGGTGGTCTTCTGGTCTATGAGAGCATATTGATACATGTTTACTACATGCCGAATGCTCAAAGCTTCATGAGGTGTAGTAGCTTCTTCTTATTCATTGTCACACTCAGCTTGCTCATTAACCGTGAGATTGTTGGAAAACTGCGTAACCATGCAGCTCATTCCATTGTTCCATTCTTGGCACGTTCTTTCCAAATTATGTTCATGGTGAAATGCGTATTATGAATCTGTAATGAACTTGTCAAGGTTCAGAGCCAGGTTGGAGCTCTGCATATATTTGGTCGGCTAGCTATTATTGCTGCTTGAAGATACATTCTTCTTTGGCGGGTACCTGGAAGGCATGCTACTCATGGTGGTCTCATTTATCCCTTGTTAAATCTTTCTCATTTCGATAATTAGGTATTTGATGAGACGAGTAAGGTTCTCAATTTCACTTGCTTCCTTTTCCTTAACCTTGTTCAAAGAGATTTGGGACCTCTTACCGGTGTCTTTGGAGTCCTTAGTAGATTCATCATCTACAATGACTCCAATAGTGTGGAGTTATTTCTCCATGGAAATAACCTCTTCATAATTTTATATTAGTGATGGTTTCACAGCTTGCTTAATGAACTATGTAATACTGGTCAAAAGTGCATAAGTGTAGTAGTCGACAAAGATGCAGTTATGAGGTTTAGTGTCGTTTGAGAACTTGTTAAGAATACAGTTGAACCTTTGATTGAAATATTTGGTGTTTTCTTTATGCTCCATATTGAGACTACCAAACTCCTTCAGTAACATGGCAGAGGTCTTGTCTTCAACAATTTTTTTAAGAAATATCCTTTTAACACCCCCCAGTTATGGATGGAGTTTTGAGGAAGGTTGTGGTAGCATATAACTACTCTACCATCTAAGGTACATGGAAATAGTCTACACACAACGCCATCGTAACGTACCTCAAGTGTCTGGAGATGTAGGTAGAACGTGTCTAAGTGATCTTATACCTTCACTCTCTTGTCAAGGTCATATTTCATTAAGAGCTTGTCTGCATGTCTTGGAATCTTGTGCAAAACACTTGGAAGTGCCAATGGGCCCTGAGTCATCCAATCTAGATGTTGGCCTACCATGTTGTCTTCTTTGTTGTCCTCCTGTTCCTCTTCTAAATTTGATGATTCTTCTTCTCAATATATTAGTTCTTCTTTTGAATCTCCTCCATTTCCTTCCCTTGCACATCCTTCGTCGGACCGTGAACCCAAGAGTGAGAGGTTTTCCTCTTCTTCCTTTTGATAAAGTGGGGGTTCCTCTTCTTTCTCCACAACTTCTGCTAGCTCCTCAAGAGTGGCAAAGATCACTTCTTCAACATATGTGAATACTACTCCTGTGGGGGTAGTCTTGTGCTTCTTTCAGAGTATGGAAGGGTGTACACATATAGAACCAATCCATTTTTTTTTTTAAATTGGTGGGTGATGGGATGGATAACCTAGATTTGATGGTACGAGATTTCACGTTTGAGTTTGGGAGGTGAGAAATTACCAACTTCAAAATTGTGAGTAGGGGAGAGGAAGTGAATGTTACTGCATTTACCAGAAAATGAATAAGTGGGGCCAATGGGACACTCAACCATAAACTAATGACAACCCTGCTTCTAATGCTAGCAATTTTGATGGTGTTGGATCTACCAACATTTCGGGTCTCTCCCTAATATGAATTCCCAATTAGACCTCACACTATTTGGTGTAGGAGTTCCATATGGTATGGTTGCGCAATTTGTGTCTACATAGATATTCTCCTCGGCTCTTGTTGTTCAACACATGAAAGTGTTATGCTGGTACCTTCAAAAGGTGAGGTGAGTGTGCCTTGTGAGTGCATAACATAATTGTGTCTAGGTTCTCTTATTGAAAATGGGGGAAATGAAGTGAGCCTCTAAGTGAGAGGTAATAGTACCACCCAGGAAGAGACACAAGGGAACAAGAAAGATTTGTCTAACATCTAGCAAAATAATCCACAGAGGATGTGACAGTCATTAAAACCAATTTACAAGGGAAGAGCCATCCATGATCTAGCAGAATATTCCGAAATGAATGTGATGTTGATTATAACCAGTAAGCGAGGAAGGCCTATATAGTATCATGTAGAGTAGTCCACAACGATGAGACAAGAACGATAACCAATATAGCACATTCCCAACAAGGAAAGTACTAAAACAACCGAAATAGCTCAACTATCTTATTACATGTGAAACAAGAATGAATTAAAAATTCTAAAAGAATTGTCTTACAAACATCTAAAAGACATGCATGAAAACATGCTAGCCTGAACATGCTTCTGTGTTAAGAAAAAGTTCCAAGACGCATATTATATGATACGTCACTAGCCCGAGTAGTGGCACATTGGAGCCACTTCTCGCTCCTCAAAGAACTGACTAAAAACTCTTTATGCTTCGTGGGAGGAACAAAGGTGAAAAGTCCTTGATCATAAAATGAGGGGGGTGTATATAACTAAGGGTGATGCTTGACCCTTGTGACTCTTGGACTACCATTATGACTGTTCAACTTCCTATGAATTTTAAACTGACACGACTCTTCATATTCATGTGTGTTTGTTGGACTTTCACTTTACATTACATTTTTTTTACAATAGATATGGCCTATAATAGTGATTTGGCCTTTGAAAACTCATGAAAAAAATTAACATGAAACTACTGACATGAACTGGCTTGCTGTGGTGGAAATGTTAAGATGCTATTGCTACTAAGTGATATATGTGTTCTTATATGTGCTTTATTTTCTCCTCTGCATGGCTTGATGATGTGGGGTATTCAGTGATATTTAGTCTTAAAAGCTGGTTAGATGCATGTGTGATCTGAAAATCACTCGTGAGTGACCTCAGTTAATTAATTAATAAATGAAGGGTATTACAGACTCATGTGCTCATGTGTGTCTATGTTATTTTCGCCAACGAATTGATCAGATTGCAAAACACACAGACATTGGAAGAATGGGAAGCAGTAAGAGAAACACAGTAAGCAAATGTAAGAACATAATAGATTTAATAAGGAGTTCACCCTATTCTCCAGGCCTACGTCTTCGGTCCAGATTTTTGTGGTGGCCTTCTTTTATTGTGTCTTTGAAGTAGAGATTTACAATGAGTAGGTCAATTTGAGTCTCCTAAAATAGATTATGCTTGGTAGGGTGGTTCCTGGATTCCCCAAGCCACTAGAGTGCACCAACTCTTTCCCCTTCCAAGTCTTGACCTCTTTGGTATTTAATGGGAGGAGCCCAATGTGGTGCTCAATTCCTGACAGATCCTCATAGGGATTTGCTTGAACCTCTCAAGCCTTCTATCTGCTCAATGCTGCCTTAGGTAAGCTTGGCTCTCTATTTTCTGCTTCTTGCTTCATTGTCTTTTCTTTTCTCTCACTCTCTCTGTCTTCGCTCTCTTCTTCTCTGTCTGTTCATGGGTTAAAGCCAATCTGTCCTTGACGGTTTGATTCCTCTTCCGCCCCTTCAAATCAATTGCTGCTATTCAATTGGAGTTCCCTGACTCTGTGTCATCGCCATCATCCATAGGGAAGTGGCCACTTGTCCTCTCACGAACTGTGCTAGCTCTTCATTGACGGTTTGGTAACTCAGTTACACTGTGGAATGACTCATCTACTGACTCAGCGGTTAAATCAGACTTCCAAATTTTACACGCTGTGGCTTAATTCCCCTGTCAAATCCAGTTTCTCCATCGGGCATGATGAGAGGTGGTTTTCTCTCTCATCCGCCAGACACGCGTTGTGCGATGAATGGAATCGCTTGGTTTTAGCCAAATCCACTTACCGCCCAAGGGTGCCCTCGATATATCGGAGATTTTGGAGCACAGGACCTACCTTTCGGCTTAGTTCTTTCACCACAGTTTCCCGGCTTCCCATGCCACTGAGCGCTCAGGGCCTTTCCTTCTCAAGGGGTTTTACCTAGCGATGCGCGATTCAGAAATGGCCTCCGTTTCCTGATCTGGGCTTCCCAACTGATAGTTTTGCATCCAGCATGGTCTTCATGGGCCTTCATCAGTGCACTTTGACCGAGGTCCTCGTTGTTCCTTACTGGCTGCAAACTACCACTGTCCAGAGGTCTTCTTGATCGCTCTGTGTTCATAAATTTCTGAGGTCTGTCCTGATTTGATACAGTCATGGTACTTGATAATTCTTCATGGATCCAATTCCTTTCACGACCTTCCTGCTGAAAAAGATTTTGGACCACCAAAAGTTGGTTTTCAAGCATCGACTAAGTGATGGTACAATCGTCTCACTTGTCCAAACTCTGTCCACTTTGGAATGCTCTGCTTTGAACCCTTCAACCCAATTCTGAGCTACTCAACATCTCCTCTGTGCATCATCCTCACCTTCCTATATAGAACTATGTATTCCTGCAATTCATTAATATATTCAGGTAGAAGGTCATCAATAGAAGGCAATTGACTCTACTCTTTGAGATCCTCAATTAGAGAGCGTTCAAACAATCTCAAGCAATCTGCATTTACGGCTGAGTAGATGTGCATGTAAGCTGGTAGATCAAGGTGAAAATCATTTTCACCAATCTTCTCAAGTATCTTGAAGGGTCCATACCTAATAGGCTTTAGCTTTTTACCTTCACCTTGCATCCTGTCCTTGCTGATATACAACCAAACTTGGTCACAAACTTGGAAACTATGCTCCATCTAATTCTTGTCATGCCTTGCCTTGTATTTGGCTTGGCTCTTCTCTAGCTATTCCTGTACTGCCTGGTGGATTTCTTGGATTTGTTTAATGAATCTAGCTGCCCTGTCCACATCACTATGTCCCTCAACTATGGTATCTTTACTAAAGACAAAATCCAAAGGAGACCTTGGTGTGAAACCAAAACATGTCTCAAAAGGAGATCTCCATGTAGAAGAATGTTATTCTTTATTGTAAGCATGTTGTACATAACACAAATGTTCATCCCAAAGCTTAGGATGTTTGCTGCAATATCCTCTGAGAAACTGGATCACTGTCCTATTGACTACCTCTGTCTGGCCATTAGTTTGTGGATGAAAAGCTGTGCTTTTCTTCAGTTTGGCGTCCATCAGTTCCCACAGACTTGACTAAAACTTCCCCACAAATCGGGTGTCTCGATTAGATATAATGGAAGTTAGTAATCCAAAATGAACCCATACATGTTCAAAAAATAATTTTGCAGTTTGTTCAGCTATAATACGTTTATTACAGGGTATCAAAGTACACATTTTGTTGAACCTATCCTCAACAACATATAGATAATCATGACCTTTCCTAGATTTAGGCAGTCCTCCAACAAAATCCATGGAAACACTTTCCCAAGGGTGAGAGGGAACTAGTAATAGAGTGTACAAGCCTAGTTTTCTATTGTTGGGCTTGCTTTTAGCACACATAGTACACCCTCTTACATATATAGAAACTATCTCGTTCATTTTTGGCCAATAAAAAAATCTTTGCAGCTGTGAAACTATTTTACTTACCCCAAAGTGACATGATTAGAGAAGTGTGTGCTTCTCTAATTATCTTTACTCTCTGAGTTTGTGGAATGCATAGCTTCCCACGATGGTATAAGAGTCAGTCCTTTACATGATAATCCAATTCTTCTACTCGTTTGCCTTGACTTAAAGTTGCATCTACATCTTTAAAGTCTATATCTTGAGCATATTATTCAATGTAGCTTTCATGTAGCACACAATTATGCTTAAGTATAGTAGATGCATTTATAATAGGTCTAGATAACATGTCTGCAACTTTATTGTGTATGCCCTTTTTATATTTGATGACTAAATGAAACTGTTTTAGAAAACTCATCCATCTATAGTGCCTTGATTGCTGCAACTTAGTTTGGGAGTGTAGATATTGAAGTGGTTGATGATTAGTATGTATTACTGTCTCTTTGCCCATTAAGTAATGTTTCGACTTTTTCACACTCTGAACTAATGCATACAATTCTTTATCATATGTAGGATAGTTAACTACCACAGGATTAAAAGTCTCAGAATGATAACATATGGGCTTACCATGCTGTTTCAAAACTACTCCCATGGCATAGTCACTAGCATTTGTTTGGATCTCAAATGGTCTTTGAAGATCAGGCAGTGCTAGTACAGGTGCTATACTAATATTTTCTTTCAAGGTGTCGAAGGTTTTTTGCTGTTTGCCTCCCCATTGAAACACCTTGTTCAATCCTGTTAAAGCATGTAAGGGAGTTGCAACTAAGGAAAAGTTAGAAATGAACTTCCCCAAATATTGTGCTGCTCCTAAGAAGCTTCTAACTTCTGTAGCAGATTTGGGTTTAGGCTAGTTCACAATGACTGCCACCTTAGAGGGATCTATCTTCAATTCACCACCCCCTACTATATGACCCAAATAATTCAGATATGTTTTGCCAAATTCACATTTTGAGAGTATAACATAAATTTTTTCTCTTTTCAAAACGTCTAGTGTTTTCTTAACATTCTTTAAGTGTTCTTCCCATGTTTTGCTAAAAATCAAAATGTCATCTAGATACACAATAACAAAATCATCAAGAAAGTTCTGAGTACATCATTCATTAATCTCATGAAAGTAGCAGAAGAATTAGTTGAGCCAAAAAGCATAACCAACCACTCATACAATCCCTACTTTGTTTTGAAATCAGTCTTCCATGCATCTTGTTCTGCAACTCTGACTTGATGGCATCCACTATGCAAGTCTAGCTTGGAGAAATAAACAATTTTCTTCAATTGATCTAAAAGATAATCTATACGAGGAAGGGGATAATGATTTTTTATTGTTATCTTATTCAGTGCTTGGTAATCAATGCACATTCTCCACGAGCCATCTTTCTTTCTCACCAAAACGATTAGTGACCCACATGGTGATGTGCTAGGTCTGATGAATGCATTCTTGAGCAACTCGTGCACCTACTTCTTGATTTCAGCATTCTCTAAAGCAGAAAACCTCTTATACCTATGGTTGCAATGGTTGTTTCATCTCTTGAGTATGACCCCAAATATTTTTGAATAGCTACATGAGTCTTCTTCTTCTTTCCCTTGAACTTCTTAGGTCTCAGCTCTGGATGCAGAATCCAATAATTCTCATCATCATTTCCATCCTTTTTATAGTGAGTGCATGAAGCCTTGCTTTTTTGTGCAATGTTAGCCTTCCTTGCTTTCCACTTCTACTTTATTTTCTCGTTATTCTTGCTTGCAGTGGGTTGGGATGATCCCCCAACTTCTGGATTTCCATTATTTCCTCTAGCTTCTAGATGAGTAGCTTGTATAGATACCTCATCTATACTAGTGGGATTAAACATGAGGATAGTATGCCTCATGTAGCTGTGTAGACAACCAACGTACTTCAACAGAGTCTCAGGTGAGTCTAATGAGATTCCTAGAATCAATGCTCTCTTTCTAAATTCTTGAGTGTACCCTTGCACACTTTACCCTTTCAACTGTTGAAGAGTTTGCCAACTCATCATGGCTTGCTACATGTAGGCCAATGAATAGAACTGCTTTTTGATTGCAGAAACAAATTCACTCCAGAAAAATATGGTCTTACCATGTCTTTTAATGTTAGCTTAGGTTCCGCCTTCCCACCAAACCAAGGCAGTGCCTCCAAGGCGTAGGCTTTCTAGCTAAATCTTGCTCTTGTCTGAGTCGATATTCTGCACTCTGCAATAAACATCACTTTGTCTAATCCAATTGTCCAGCTTTTCTGCATTCAACTCTCCATCATATATAGGTAGATCAAATTTAACATCTAGTTTGATCAAGGATGCTTTCTTTTTAGGGCTATTAGGAGGTGTGAGAAAGCTTTCCTCTTTCCCTTTGCCTTTTGAGTGGTCATGGGAATGTGACTCATCTTCTCCTTTATCTTGCTTAGAGCTTGACGAATCTTCATCCTTATGTTTCCTAAATTCCCTATACATTTCTTCTACCATGGACTTTATGGATAGGAAACTATCTATGAATTGAGGGTCTGGCCACATAGAACCTTCCTCTGGCATTATCTTCCAAGGATAGACTCTCCCAATTTCAGGATTAGTTTCAACCAAATCTCCTTCACCTAATTTGAGCTTTGATATAGTTAGCATTCAACAGCTAAAACAACACAAGCTTGTCTAACCTTAATAGCCTAAAGCTCCAATACCACTTGATCTAAAAATCACTCGTGAGTGACCTCAATTAATTAATTAATAAATGAAGGTATTACAGACTCATGTGCTGGTGTGTGTCTATGTTATTTTAGGCAACAGATTAATCAAATTGCAAAATACACAGAAATTGGAAGAATGGAAAACAATAAGAGAAATACAGTAAGAAAATGTAAGAACACAATAGATTTAATAAGGAGTTCACCCTATTTTCCAGGGCTACATCTTCAGTCCAGCTTTCAGTGGTGGCCTTCTTTTATTGTGTCTTTGAAGCCAAGATTTACAATGAGGAGCTCAATTTGAGTCTCTTGAAATAGATTATGCTTGGTAGGGTGGTTCTTGGATTCCCCAAGCCACTGGAGTGCACATACTCTTTCCCTTTCCAAGTCTTGACCTCTCTAGCCTTTAATGGGAGGAGCCCAATGTGGTGCTCAATTCTCAACAAATCTTCATAGGGATTTTCTTCAACCTCTCAAGCCTTCTGTCTGCTCGATGTTGCCTTAGGTCAGCTCAACTCTCTATTTTCTGCTTCTTGCTTCACTGTCTTTTCTTTTCTCTCGCTCTCTGTGTCTTCATTCTCTTCTTCTCTATTCTTCTCTATCTGTTCATGTCTTAAAGACAATCTGTCCTTTACGGTTTGATTCTTCTTCCACCCCTTTGGATCGCCTGCTACTATTCACTTGGAGTTCCTTGCCTCTGCATCATTGGCATTGTCCACAGGGAAGTGGCCACTTGTCCTCTCACGAACTGCACCAACTCTTCCTCAATAGTTCAGTAATTCAGTTACACTGTGGAATGACTCATCCACCAACTCAGTGGTCAAATCAGACTTCAGAATTTTACATGTCATGGCTTAATTCCCTTTTCAAATCTGGTTTCTCCATTGGGCGCAATCTCTGCCATCAGATCTAGAGCCCTTAGATCCTACGTTATTCGCTTATTTCGCGTGGTTGACTTTCTCGACTGTTCATGCACGATGAGAGGTGGTTTTCTCTCTCATTTGCCGGACACACGTCGTACGATGAATGGAATCGCTTGATTTCAGCAAAATCTGCTTATCACCGAAGGGTGCCCCTGATATACTGCTGGCTTTGGAGCGTGGGACTTGCCTTTTGCCTTAGCACTTTCCCCATGTTTTCCTAGCTTCCCATGCAATCAAGAACTTGGGGCCTTTCCTTCTCGAGGCGTTTTGAAATCGCACATTAGAAATGGACTCCGTTTCCTAATCCAGGCTTCCCAACTGCCAGTTTTTCCTCCTACGTGGTCTCAATGGGCCTTGGTCAGCACTCTTTGATCGAGGTCCTCATCGTTCCTTGTTGGCTGCAAACTGCCACTGTCTAGAGGTCTTCCTAATCGCTCTGTGTTCATAAATTTCTGAGGTATGTCCTGATTTGATACAGTCATGGTACTTGATAATTCTTCATGGATCCAATTCAAATCAATATGTTCACTTGTCTTGTGCTTGGTGAGCTTTTTTTGTCCATTCAACTATTGGGGAGTCTTTTAGCGTGTTCACTCCTTCTTCATCTCCTTGATCATCTCACCATGGTCTAACAATGTAACTATTCCTAAAATTCACTCATGATGGGATGACATCAAGTCCAAACCCCCTAGTCTGATATGATGCATCATGTCCATGGACTGGGCCCATGACAGATGACAATATGGGAAAGAGGGCCTAGTAACTATGCATTGCGTAGTTCCAGGTGACAAGGAGTGAGACTGGTCACTGAGACTATGCAGAGCGTAGCTCAGGCTTGGCTAAGAAACTCCTGACCGTAGACTTCATTGCCAAGAAAAATTGTGGAGAGGCTACTAGGAGGCAGGATTGTGCAGTTGATATCATCAGTGGGAGTTGCAACATCGGACCTTGGGAAACAAGTCTACATAGTTTTGTGAGGGAAGAAAATACTGGGTAGCAGAGGGACCAGACAGCACAATTTTACGCAGTTTTTGGGATTAGTGAGTCTCGATTGAGGGAGGATACTGGGGGCCAACTCTGCGTAGTTCTGGGGGGAAGGTAATGCTTGGGTCTTTATGCATTACTAGGTTCTAGTAGGTAGGGAGGAATATTGATGATTGATCTTGCGAAATGCGTAGTTGAAGTCAGGCTTGAGGAAACTTCTACACAATCGTAGGGAGGAAGGCACTCTGCTCAAGTCTAGAATTGCGTAGTACAACTACCCTCGGGGGCAATGACTACGCACTATATAGTTAGAGGAAGAAGAGAAACATCACTGAGGGCTAAGACTTTTCACTATGCAGCTCAGACGAGGTCCGGTGAAAAAGGGCTGTCTGGTTTGAAGGATTTTCAGGAAAGTGGCTAAGTGTGTGAGGCAAGTGAACTTGTGAGGAACTTGACATTGTGATCACATACTTAACATAATTTGGTGACATGATGACATAGACCAAAGAAACAAAAAGGAAAACATTACCCTTAGTGAGAATGTCTAGAACCAAAAGAGACTAGTGCAACACTTGAGATAGACCTTAGGATGACGGTGAGGAGACTTGTGCGAAAATCCTTAAAACTTTGTGTATGAATGTGACTGATGTTTACATAGCCTAGGACAACTCAAAAAAAATACAAAGCTTCAAAATCACTAGAAAAGGAATGCAAACATGATAATGGAGTCAAATATTCCAAAAGACAACAATGCATCAAGCAAGTAGAAGGGGTGGAAAGATAGTGAAGGAGCTCATAAAATGATCTCCAGTGTCTGCAACCATCAAGGAAAAACCAAGGAAGGTTGCAAAATTTTAGCGCAAGCCAAAATTTTGGAGGGTGTCACAGCCGCTATAACACTCCCTTGGGTTGGGTGGCTAACCTAGAACAACAACATAACAATGGAACCAATGTTTTGCTTAAAGTAAGTAGATGAGGGGAAGAAACCTACTTGGAATATGTCATATGTTTTGCTCCTGATTTGGCTTGAATTCTCTAATCCTAGCTCCAGTTGCCAAATTTAGAACCTGCACAAACAAACAACACAAGATAAGAATCTACAAGATATATGTAGCATCACCTATCTACTTCATTCAAGAGATCAACCCAATATCGAAATATATGAAATAACGACATGACATATAGGAAAACAAACCAACTATTTTTATTGATATAAATACAGTGAGTTACAACCATAAATAGGTTTTGATCCTTTAGAAGAGCTCCCCCAAGTTGTTGACTTGTCCTTCCTTTGTCACAAAGTGTACCTCCAATCACCCTAAATGCATGAAAGGATAACTCTCAAAACAACAACATGAGGGTAAGATCACTCTTCAAAATCCAACCCCTTGCATATGGAACACTGTAAATATATAGAGGAGTGAGGCAACCTATAATTTCTTATTATTTTAGCAATCTTGGGATTGAGATCCACTCTTGATGGAAGGATGAGATCTAAGGATAAGGGATGTAAACTCCAAGGTAAGATAGGATAGGATTCAAAAGTTGTATTTGAGGTAAATGGTTACAACATCCAAAATGCTTCTAGAAATGGCGGCTTCGAGATTATCTCCTTTGTCCTGAATTTATAAAACCAATGCAAGTGTAGGAGAGCAACCTATAGGTGATCAACATAGGCCACAATGGAGAAACCTATAGGTGAACACTATCCAACAAGAGGCCAGGGTGCATTGATCCTAAAACTAGCTCACGTGATGCATTTTAGGGCAAAAACTGCGGAGAATGAGGGAGTCATGCATAAATATTTCTGCAAATGATGTAAATGGGGAACAAGATGTGAATGCTCCTATTAGGAGGTTGCTTGATCATATGAGACAAAATATCCTATAATAAATGTGAAGAGTCATGATGTAATGTAATGAGTTATTTTGTAAAAACGTTAAAGAGTCATGAGAGAAGTCCAAAAGTCACAAAGGGGAATTGAAGAGTCACCCCCTCTTGTTATAAATAGAACCTCATAACTTGTGTAAATGGATTTTTGGGAGCTCCTTTGGCTAGGCTTAGGCTTAGAGTTGGGAGCTTGGGAGTTTTGTGAGAGCCTTGGCTTCTCCATAGCATAGATGAAGTATGTTTCTTTGGAGGAGAAGGTGATGTTGACTTCACGTTCCACTATTGGGGCTAGTGGTCTGTCAATGGTGTATGGATGATTGAACTTTCACTTAATAAAAGCTCAAATCCAACACATCTTCATGCATATGTTGTAAATGTAGTAGGACTATTCATGTTATGTTTGCAATGCATGTTATTTAACTTACAATTATGCTTATGAACTATTTCATTTACATTGGTACAAATCCTATTGAATGTGTGCTCTTGTATTAATTCATCATTTTTAACTTGGGACCTATTTCACATATTATCTTGTGATGTCATTATTCTCATGTGTTCCTTTCAAGATTTACACTATTACAACCTTTTAAGGGGCTCACTTATTTCCCCTTCCACGTGGCTTAACCTTCATGCATCACACTTGAATCTTTGCAAGGTCACATAGTTGTTCTGACCAAAGGCACTATACATAAATCTATGTGTAATTGCAGCCAAGGCATGTCATTAGCACTCACTGCATTGAAAACTAGGACATATTCTGGATGCGACTCCTGTACCAAACGGTGTGAGGTCTGATTGGGACTTCATGTCAGGAAGATCCCCTGAATGTTGGTGGGTCCAACATCATCAACATAGCCTTAAATACTAAGCCATCTTGATCATGATTAATCAGAAACTTCCTAGATTTAAATATATCACAATTTGTAAGTTACTTAACAGAAGGAATCCCACTCCTTATTTTCTATAAAGAGAAATATCCATGACGAGCATTAGCAGTCTAAAAAAACTTTTAATACAACTCGTGAGAGCTATTTTGGATATATGTCACTCAATGTCAGTTGCACCTCAGTTTGTAGTCCAACAGGTGCATAAACGATATAGCGGGGGATGATCTAAAGCCTAATATTAATCTAGGAAAGGAATCATCTAAGACTTCAATATCCATAGAATATGATAATGCCTTAACTTATTTAATGAAAAAATTTAACAATCATTTACTAACAACTACACGCCTAGTTATCATTTAATGACAAAGCATATCAATTGTGCAAATAATGAATGATCCTTCCAGTTCAATTTTTCTTGGGCAAGGACTTGCAGACCACTGGTGGTGGGAGTTGTGTATTCTTGTTGCAACATAACAACAATTAAAAGTTAATTAACCATGAATGTAATCCTCAAAAAGAATGATGAGATAAGATAATCCCATGCAAACAAAACATATACTTCAATAATATATAGAGAACCCATAAATATCAAGTAAAGGAAATAAATATATCACATATTTACCAAAGATCCTTTTGCATGCTTTAGCCTAGACTATGTAATTGGATTTTCTTCAGAGAAAAAATGGATTTTATGCAATTATTCTGATACACAATTCTTGTTTGTCCAAGTCTTAGTGTAGTGTACACAAAATATAATTGGTGATCTTGATTGAAGAGGTATGCTAAAAAGGCCATTTAAAAAAATTGCAAAGAACTCTTGTATGAGGTTTAATAGACAATAATTCCATCATTATTTCAATGGTTTTGAAAAAAAAAAGTGAATTAAAAACTAAATATAATGGAAATTATGGTATTTTAGCATCCATGATTCATAGCACATGTAGCTAACACTTTCCAAAATAGAACATGCCACTTGAGCAGGATGCAAAGAATAATTTCTCCTCTTTCTTTCCACTGTATGTTGTGATTCCATAAAAAACGTATTCAGTCTTCCTAAATAGCACTTGAGAATTTTCACTCCAAATGGTAATTTCAGTTGTCTAAAGACATGTTGTTGAGTGCAAGGCCATATGTAACATGTTCAATTTCATTATTCAATGAAATTTTTCAGGAGTTCTAGACAATACCGTGGCTAAGAGTTTGGCTAACCTCTATCTAAATATTATGGGAAACATGAAAGTATCTTGCAAGATTTCCCTTTGAAGAAAAGGGTAGTTTAGGTGCCTCAGATATTTACCAAACTCTGAATTTCAATAACATCATGATCTTGTTTTAAGGTCTTAGGATACATCAATAATAAGGAATTATTAAATATAAGATCCCATTCCTCATGCGAATGGGCTTTCTCTACTATATGCAACATATATCTCTACTTAGAATAGAACATTACCAATGTTCGCTGAACCAAAAACTTGGGAGGCTGTGTTCATAATTTTATTTTTTATATTATATTGAACTTTAGATATAGTACACAATATAAATCAATTGGTTGAGTATATCTCCAAGATCTATATAACTGTGATAGTAAATTCATAGTTAAGTGATTTCATTGATACAAATTGTGGCATTGAGGTAAACAAAAAAAACTATGTAAAAGTATATATATGCATTGATAAAAATATGAGGTGCAGATAGTTGGAGAAATATACATTTCTTTTGATTAGCATTTCTATCCATGAATCACAACATGAAATAGACATTGTTGTAGTTAACATTGTAAAAATAAATGAAGACAATAGGAACAAAGCATAAATTGTATTATAGATTTATAGACACAAAGAGAAATTTATCTTAGCAACAAAGCAACAACAATGTGTTATGAAAAAATAAAAATGCAATTGTTATTTTTACTATTTGATATTTTTGCTAAAGCATAATTGGATGAACACTATTTTTCAATGGCACTTTGGAATAATGTATATGTGATTGCTAGTAAGAATGATAATGTTCATAGGGAAAGGCTTCATTTGTTTGGATGGTAGTGAGACAAAACCTGTGAATGTAGATAATTAAGGATATACTATTACAAGGAAAGGAAAGAACAATGAGATAATAAGGATAACTTGCAAAAAATATGGGAAATAGAGGAATTAGTTGCACAACATTTTAAAAAGACACGTAAATTGAGGGAAAAAACTTGGTGGAATTGATGTTTCATGCTAGCTTCTTCAAAGTGGATCTACATCAACAATGATGTTTCTTAGTGTCAAAGTGAATATTCCATGTACATAGATCTTTCGTAATTTGAATACTATGGATGAAATGTTTTGCATGTACTATTTGAAATTTGTCTTTGCAATTGTGAGGCAATATTGTTGCAGTTATGGCGTTTGCATAGTGCAATCTTTCTTGTTGTTCTTTGTCTCTATTGTGCATTCGATATTGAGCTCCTAGCATGTTGTTGTGTTTTTTATGCACATTATACAAATTGATAAATTTGGAAGCATGGGGTCTAAAGATTTTTGACAAATTTGTCGATAGGTGGCAAGAACACATTTTTTACTTTTAGTGTACCTTGCACCTTGTTTGAGATAGATAAAGATTAGTAATTGTTGTTATTTGGAAGGAAAAAATAAAAGATTCTAAAAGAAATGGAATATTTATGCAGAATGTGAGAAAAACTAAAATATATACTAAATATCCCTGTTTTTGATTTGATGACAGATATAAAATGTGGTTGTGCACAAGTGTCATTTAGATCATCAATAAAAGTTGCTGATGTGGATTACAATATATAACATCGTTTTGGCCCATATATGACAATGTTTTTCAATAGATATAATGTTATGTTTCTGCATGCTAGCAGGTGTTTTATTTCCAGGAAATTTTCTCCATAACATTCATTTAATTGCAACTAGCATTTATTGCAAATGAGAAAATGTCACAACTATTCAATGTTGTAAATATTTAAATTTGTACTACAAAAATTTAGAACAACTAAGAAGAAGAATTGACTTACCGTGGCTATGTCATTAGAAGCTTCACCATCTTTGATGTTTAGTTCAAATTGATAGTTGTTCTGTTGGCATGCTATTACAACAATAACAATGGAGCCAACTTTGTATGCATCTGATGATAGGACAAGTTATTGTATCCAACAGTAGAAAATGGAGAAATGAATGGTGAGGTGACTAAAAATTTTAGTCAACGTATTTTTTCCAAGTGAAATATTACTAAAAATTAGTAATATTAAGTGACCCAACTAGAAAAAATTAACATAAAATGACTAATTTAGTCTTGAGTTAAAATATACGTCTAGCTAATAACTAATGCAACTAAAAATGGCTAATGTGAATGACTAATTTAGTCCAGGAACAAAAATATGACTACATAACAAGAACTACGATAATACAAATCAGCCTTTTATGTTAGTCATTTTAATTGTGTCACTTCAATAATATAAACTTACAAGTGATAGGGGATTAAAACCTTGTTATAGATTGGTTGAAAGACTATAATTAAATACTTATTTATTGGATCACATGATGATTAGTGTTACATAGCTTATTAGATTCTGTAGGGTTATATCCTTTGATCAAATTCATAGGGAATTAAATTCAAAGGTTGACATATTATCGAAAATGGGAGTGGGACAAAAAATCCTTTTGCAACACAACATAACCACCTATATATGTTGCAACAAACCTTCCAACATTTCTAATGGGTTTCACATCTATTTCACATTTATTCTTTGTCTTGCAAAGTGGTAGTGCCAAGGAGAGGGTATGAACATTGATCAAGAAATGTTCACTTAGTACCAATACCAAGTTCCCTTCATACATCTTGTCAAATTTCTTAAGTTTGCTTCAAAACTTCTCATGGTGCTTAAATTACTTGTTTACACATCTAATTGAAACTACAAACCTCCAACATCTCTAACTATTTGAGCCCTTCAACCCTTGTTAGAGTCTTCTTAAACATACACTCATGCCTCAAACATAACATAACACTAGCATCCCAATTGTTCAAGCTCATTCCCTTTTTTATTTCCTTGTTGAAACCACATTATCAAACTAAATAAAATGACATGATAAAATTTTAAGGCAAAGCATCTACTTTTCTTATAAGAACCTAAACTATGCGAGTGACTAGGAGAGGACTCCATTTTATTAGGATGAAAATATAGGGTTTTAGAACCCCATTCACACAACAATTTGAATATATTTAACCTAAAAAAGGAGACATATCATACACCTTCCAAATTTGACATATGACTTTTAAGAAACAAAGCTTTTTTTTAACTATTAAATCCACTTACTATATACTCTATTTTTTTCACCCACCTAATGTGAAATAAAAACTAAATGTTTTCAATACAGCTAAGTTGAGAGCACTTGTTTCTTTCCAACATCTCAAATTTTTCGTCCATAAACTTTAATAACAAATTCATTATTTAGAAATAGTAACCTTGATTATTATTATGATAAATACCACCTAACATGCACTATAGATTTTCGAACACTACCAAAAACATGTAATATTCCATTGAGAAATACAACCAAAATTTGATGTAAGTGGAGAAAAATATTATATCTAATTATTTTTCACAAAGGAAAATTTTAACATTTTTTTTAAATTTAATGTTTAATTTTTATTTACAAAATCCCTCCCAACCATAACTTCATATATGTTGTCTTTTCACAGGGTGGGAGCGAAAATGAGATTTAAGAGAGTTGCAAATTATGGTTTGACCAGTAGTAGACCCAATATCAAATGCCACCATCGAATCTTTAGTCCATTGATGGTGCCAAGTATGTTCCACTTGGGACTTCAATGCATTTCCACCGCACATTTAGTATTGCACACAGAGAGGACTACAAGAACCTTAATTCTCTATTTCAAAATCCATTGGTTTTTTGACAATGATGTTTGTATGTTTAGGTTTTAATCTATGTTCTACATTTTGTTACTATTTGTAGGGATGACATTGGAATTTGATGAGTTTCGGAGGCCATTTATCGTATTAAAGCAGCCATAGTAGAAGGTGGCATTTCCATTTGATGAGTCTCGGAGGACATTTATCATATTAAACGAGAGGGAAAAAAGGTATGAATACGAGCTTTAAATGCTCAAAAGGAAAAAATTGTGGCTGCTAAGGCTGTTGCAAGAATCCCCTACACCTCACTTGGCCTGAAGGGAATGGAAAATATGCTCAAGAGCTCGACCATAGAAAAGTAGAATTTAAAAATTCAAGAGGAGAGATGGATGCATGTTAAACATTTGAACTTTGGAGGGTTATCAATTGGTGGAAAATTTAAGGCATAACCCTAGGGAAACTTGTACATTAAAAATTATAGAGCCTACAATTCCTAGATATTTGAGGGTTTTGGATATTTAACATTTTTTCTAAAACATACTTTGACAGATTTTATACAGTGATAGTTTTCACAGACTTTTAAACGAGGAAAATAATTAGGGATTCCAGGTTTATGTAAGTGTGACTTTAAGAATTCTATCGCACTTCCTCATATTCAAGAATTGAATCATCGAAGATTTTTTTCAATGGATGCTACCTTTGACACCATTGAAATTTCCATAAGTCCTCACAATTGCAATGAATACTTGGAGGTATGAATTTCTTGTACTTGTATTTTCCTCCTGTAAATATCGAGTATGTCATAGCCTCCAAAAATATTCATAAATATACAATTCTGTGATTTTGAGCCTATTATTGACTATCCCTATTACATTTAAAGTCTACACCATGTTTCAGTGTAGTTGACTTAGGTTGGATTCACTTTCTTAAGGTCAGTTTATCCATGTTGGTAAATAATTTACAACACAAGACTTTAATTAAGATCATAATTTGGTTGTAATTCCTTCAAGGATGTTTGCCAAGAAAAAATTTACTCACATTGAAAGTAGTATGTAATTTCTCATTTATTTTTTGGTATGTGTTTGGAAAAAAATTACCTTTATGCCCATGTTTGGTCACTATATATATAGAGAGAGGGTTATATGGATGGAAAATTAAAAAGGAAGTGGGATTTTTTTCTGACGTAAACAAAATATTATCTCCACCTAGATACATATGACAATATAGCACAAAAATTTATTGCATTAACATGTCCTTTAGGAAAATTAAACTCAGTAGAATCAAGTGCACTTGAATTACCATTTCATGAAAAATCACAACACAAAGGAAAGCTTGAATTTTTAATATAAACATGTGGCCCATATATCTATATGCCATGAGTTTGATCCTAACCTCAAGGTTTCCTACTGCTACCCTAAGGTGTTGGGTAAAGCCCTCGGGAATGGAACCCAGGTTTATGATGTCAAGCTTCCACTTCACAAGTCTTACGGGGAACATTGGAGTGGGATTGGGTATGTAATATGTAAAATGTGCCATAATTTTAACTCCTACCTCCATGTGCCCTTGTGATTGTCTAGCAAAGCATTTGGGAATTGAACTTTGGCAAATGGTGTTGAGCTCTTTTCTTCCCAATATTCAAGAAGAAGTTAGAATTAAGGAGTTGGGTTGGGATTGTGATACATGCACTTAGTATTCATATCCATGTGCCATAAGTTCAACATATACCTCTAGATTCCCTCATAGATGCCTAATAAATCATGTAGGAATAGAACCTTAGATAATGGTTTAAACTTACTACTTCCTAGGCCTTACAGAGAATAAGGGTTGGGTTTGGTCTGTAATATGAGCACCAAATATTCTTCTCTAAGATAAAAAAAGGTCCAACCCCTACCTCCACATATCCCATGGATATTACACGATGCTAGGCAAGGGCCATCAACCCTAAGCCCATTGGGATTCTTGGCATTCATATTTTATTTAGCATCCATTTTCATTATGTCCATGTAGATTTATTATAGGTAAGCACGATAAAATGTTTTTGATCCACTAAAGTCTAGACATTGTATTTCTATTTGTTGTTATATCTGGAAATTTTATTCATGGGTCATGTTATATTGTTTTACTAGTAATATATTACCGAATAATGTTACATCATCTTCATGAATTAGGTAACATAATAAGATGATTATACTCACAAATTATTTTATTTTCAGATCGTGCAACCCCCAAATGAAAGTATCTCAAGTGTCTCTTTTAGTTTAAAGTATAACTATTTAGTGACCACTTCTTGGGATAATCAAGTTTGTTCTCAACTATCTCCATTTACCATTTACTAAAATGAGGCTAAGTTATTACAAATGTAATGATGAATTTTGGGACCAATAACATGGTCATAGTTATATTTACAATTAGATTTATATTTACCTCAAGGTAAACATTTTAAACTCTGTCACGATGGTGTCTTAATTAGATGGTAAATAAGGTGCATTTCAAAGTCCTTAGTGAGGTTCAAATCCTTGAGGGAAACATTTACAGCTTTGGGGCCATCTTTCTTGTGCAAGTGGGTTGTCTTAAGTGGTTGGTGCTCAGTTTAAGTCTTAGTTAACTTTAGAATAACAAATAATCCTCATCAATGACTTCTCAGTTGAAGGGATATTTTTAGAGTGTTGTAATCTAATTACATTGCATTTTTTATTCTAGATCATGTGACTCCAAGTTTTGTGATCATGTTAAAATTGAGTTTAACGTCTCATAATCTTAGGATATGTAAAGCATTATTGTATGTTGAGTCATTTTGACCATTAGTTTGGATTGTGCTAGGTTTCTAACCTTGTACATATATGATTTGTTCACACTTTATTTCTTTCTTCCCATTATTAAAGACACAAACGTTGAGTGGGTTATCAAGTTATTTTATATTTAAAAAATTAGTGTATAGCAATAAATTAGCAAGGATTTGAAAAATAAGTCAAGAAAAAATGGGCAAAAATGGAAAAATTATGAAAAAAAATAAGAAATGTTGATTGTCTGAATCACCAATTCTAATAGCACTCTTTATTATTGGGACTTAACTTTTGTTTTTTAGGGTAAAACTCCTTTGACATGTCATAATTTCATCCCTGTGCAAACAATTTCTCTCTGTGAGAGAAAAATCTATTTTCTCTTCTCAATAGGAGTGGAGGATGGGGTATTCACCATCACACTATGAATTCTTTTATTTGTTTGACATCTTTGATGAAACAATGTTTGGAACAAGTAGGGTGTTTTGAAAACTTTCTTGACTTGAGGTTGCTTAGAGCTCCAATTGTCATAGCCTTGAATAGTCCTTGAGAAGTTGAATGACATAACCTTGCTCTTGTAAATTTTCTTATTATAGATTCTAGATGTCATTCTTAGAGAGAAGTGTTCATAGATATAGATGTGTCATTTCACTTTGTTGCATTAAACAATAATTTTCTGATTTGTTGTTTGATTCCTAGTATCTAGGTCATGGACCCCATTTTTTGGCATGAAACAACAAATTTCTAATCTTGTTTTGTTTCCTATCATCTAAAACATGGATAAAAGTGTTCACATAACTTACCTTTTATTTTTAGATACTCCCTAATTCAACTTTCAATTTCTTCCTCAAGTCACTGTTATGGGTTTACTTACACGATTTATCTTTTCATTGTTATCTTAACAGATCTTGACAAGTAATTTGGCCAAGTGCATGGACAATGGACATTAAAAGATTGATAAATTCTAGTAGTAGGATGGAGAGTTCAACCCATATAAAGCATTGAGTGGAAACAAATTTTGTAATGGGAAAATCATGTAATGAACAATTGAAAAACTAGTTATGTTATAGATTGGGTTGATTTTTTTTCCATATGGTTAAGTCTCTTGAACCTAAGATCTAAGCATAGACATGGGAATAGTCTCTAGTAAAAGAAAACTAAAGTAAAATAAATAAAATTTTGACAACATATGCTAGAATAAATCACAACATTTCGACTAAAGTAATAATTATTGTTCCACACGTGTGGAATGAATTTCCTTGTGTTATTTGGTGCATTGTTTTACCTATATTATATGTATTTTCAAATGTTTCCTTTTACTATTAATATGAAAAATAAATATGCATTAGGGATTTTATAAGAATAAAAACAAGCTACAAATGTAGCCACTAGTATAACTATAAAAATATAATATTAGACAGGGTTGAAATCCAATCACCTATTAACTTAACTAATGCTTGTTCATGTTTTACATATAGCTTATCTTGAAATGTGTAAATAAGCTTGACAAATTATGGCTCATTGTATTAGCTTGGAAGTTGCCCAAGAAGTGGTGATGGGAGAACCTATTGATATTGTTGGATAAGGCATGAGGGAGAAGTCAGGACATATTTAGGTTATGTATGAAATCAAGCAAAAATTATAACTTTTAAGTTATCTTAACTACGATCATAGATGGGGGGAAAACTATTTCCAATCTAAAATAATAATACTATTTTTCTTCATTTATTTTCTACATAATTCACATTTCCATATCATTACAACAACAAACAATTAATTCCTCTCTTCACCTAAGAATCGACTCAAGGCACTAGTCTTCTAATTTTGGTTTTTAAGAACTTGTTTCAATGTGTCCTCCAATAGTAATTCTAGGAGGAGTTAGGATAAAAGTGTGGGGACTTGTGTCGAGGTGACAGTGGGGACTTTTCCTAGCTATGCGATCTTAGCAAGTTGCAAGGACCTTGGAAACTCTGCTATTTTGGGTGGTAACACATCCTCAACTCGGAAACTTGGAATCTCAACTACATTTCCAAGGAAAATATTGGTCAAAAGGATGTCCTCTTATGGAAGGATCAATGGGACCATGATCACCAATAATGGAAAAACTACCCCTATATTAACCATGCTTAAGCATTGGTTAGACAAAATTTTGTGAAAAGGTGTCTTTCATGTGATTTCAAAAAAGTATCTTCAAAATGCAACATCATGGTTAGGTTTCTTTCGAGGGTATTGGAAATGGAAAAGTGGGAGGCCTTTCTTATATATGTGGAAAGTGACCTATATGATCTAAATTTGACACTTCTAGCTTGTCGCATACTTGAACAAATGGTGGGGTTGAGGACTGGGGAGGCACAATGGTCACAAATGGGTCAATGCACTTGAAAATCTCTTTTTTCTTTAAAACACAAAGTATGGAGCTAATTTTTCTTCATCATGGATTCATTGTCAAGACAAACTTCATAAAGTTGGTGTTATAGATACAAACAATTCATGCAGCTTGTGCAGTAAAGATAAAACAATTGAATATTATTTTTTTTCGGACATGGTTTTAGGTTGAATTTTCACTTTACCAACCGAATTTTATGCTTGGGGTAACACATGGATTATTCAACATAGTTGCAAATTTTACGACACAATTTTGCTAGCTGAAATTGTACTTCAATGTAAGTATCAATGTAAAGCTATGGACTTAGACATAGGCAGGGTAACATAGTCTTTGACTACTTGGAAACGCCTTATTATCATACATTGGGCTACAGAATTTGATAGTATGGCCTTTTCCATCGAAATATAGTTGGGAGGAAGTCACTGAAAGTTAGATGGAGGTAATGTATTGTATGTGATGAATGGTGATGCACAAATTTTATTATCTTAATCAAATTTGTTGAATAAAGCTGGAGTATATTTTGTGAGACTTTAATCATTTCTATTGTATAAATTAATAAAATTTCATCCAATTTCTTTATCACATTTCAATCATGACAATAAAAGAGAATGATTAGAAGAAATTTTTAAGAATGATTAGACTGAGACTAGATAATCTATCTAATGGCTTGAAAATGGGGAATCCTTTGGAAATTGCAAGGCATGATGTTTCAAACCCTATTATTTTTTTTGGAAAGGTTGAGAATAAGTCTGATGAGACAAAATGATGGGTTGGTGGGAGGATGTTAAGGAAATTTCATATGATGTTCCAATCCGTAGATATAAGACCAGAGCCACACTCAATTTACATTTGTGATAACCAAAAGTTTGCGCTAAAGATTTTTATCTTCAAGCATTCACTCCATATGAACAAAAGAAAGAAAGAGAGGCCTAACATAATGTAGCCAAGGTAGGTTTATGATAGTCATTAAGTTCTATAGGGTTAGTCTGCCTTGGGATCAGTGGCAGTGTTTTGAAATGTTATTCCACATCCTTTTTAATAATTATATTTGAATATAGTAACAACCCTGTAAATTTGACTTGTATCCTCTCTAATGATGATGATGATATGCTTGATGATTACTGAGTCTTTTGTTATTCTATGCCCTCTATAATGTTTAAAATGTGTTCAAATACATATGTACTAAGGTAACTTCCTTTTTGAATACCAACATCAATGTTGACTAGGATAGACCCATCCTAACCATATATACATTAAGTAGTGAGAGGAATAAAAAAAATCGAGCTACAAATATCTTGTCATTTAAAAACTGCGGTATTAAGATGGACTATGCTAGTTTATTTTCTTGTGTTGTTTTAATTAATTAAAAGAAATAAAAGATTGTCTTTTTTTCCTTCTATTTTTTATGTTTTCTTATTAAATTTATTTTCAACATACTAAATCTTCTTTTGACATTAGATGTGGGAATTCATCTTTTTTTTTGGGTTAAATTTTAGTTTATTATAATTATTAATTACACACGTGACACACACACATGGCTATCTCTTCCATCCCAGGATGTATATGTACCTTGCTTCTCTAAGTGAAATCAATCACTTAATACTAACATCCTATTAATTGTGTGTTAATGAGGAGGGGTGTTATATAAGTCGATGGGATTGTGACCAACTGTCTGTGGCATGCAAGTTGCTAGACAAAATATTTATCTCACCCCGTCTGAGGCGAATGCAAATTAAGATGTTGAATTAAGCTTATGAAGCAAGATTAAATATGTAAATATTGTAATAATTTCCTTGGTTTATTCTACAAACCAGTATGAGGGAGATGTGTAATGTGCAGTACTGCTAATGTGTTATAGGTTGGGAGAAAATTCAATAAAATAATAACATTTAAGTTAGATTAATTCATAAATTAAGCCATTACTAGGAAAATAATACCTGTGGAGACAATACTTTGTTTGCATCATGTTCAGGGAATATATTCATTACTCCTTGTAAGGTGTTTATGTGTAAAACATAGGAAGGTGGGCTTGTATTGCTATTTTTCCTTTTGCATGCAATACCAAGTTTTCTTTTGTATTAGATGCATAGAATGAATAAGGTATGCTGATTTGTTTATATTTTTCTTCTTTGTAAATGCAAGGACAATGTTGTTACTCCTACATGATTTAACAATTCCTCCACAAAGTAATAAATCTACCTTATGTAATTTTTTGGTGTCTTCATAATCACTTGGGTAAACCTAAGTGGTTTATCTTGTATAAATTAATTCATTTGATATCCTCATACACCTATGTATCTAGTTTAGTAAGATGTTCAAGAGTGTAGGTTTTTTTGAATAACCTAGAACTATTAAACCTCAAATTTTGTGGGGAGTAGATTGACATATCATTTGATAAGGAAATTATCTATAGCAGAGGATTAAAATTTATTCTCAATGTGATTAGGAATTGTTGAATGCAAAAGGAATAATTGTTGTTTAAGAATTTTTATGTCGGAAGCTTTGATTAAGTTGAATATGGAACTTCTCAAATTGACAACAATTGCATATTTGGAGGTGAATCTCTATCCAATATATGGCGAATATGATCTAAATTTATCTTTTACCATATGTTAATCGCTAATGCTTCTCATGCACAAAGATCTGGTGTACTATCCATAGAATGATTCTTCTACAACGTTTTTTATTTTTTAATGTTGTCTTGTAAATACCAATTAATTCTAGGTTTGACTAGATATACATCTACTATGGATTTCTTGCATGCAACAGATTTTAGCTATGTTTTATAGCTAGGGGATGAGTCTCTTGAGAGAAAGGTTCTTTGTTCGAAGTAACAATATACATTTTGATCAACTTCTCTTTAATATATTATCTCTTATTTCAAAGGATCTTTTGAACATAGTTTGAATTGGGAAGAGTTTCTAGAAAAGGTTGTAATTCATATGAATGACATATCAAACATTATATGTGTTGGCTTCAGGGGCTTAGACCTAGGTTCACATTTATCTAGGCTAACCAAAAAAACCCTATACCACCTACCCTCTCGGTAACGAGCTACTTGCGCAGATCATAGTCTCACCCGAGGCGATATTGGGGCATGCTAGAACTAGGTTTGTGCATCTAGAGGGACTATAAAGTGTGGTTATAATGTTTTTATTAGTTTAGGGATTCATTTTACCTTTGTGAACCATTAAATTTATTGATACAATCATAAAGAGTTTTTCTACTTAACAAATTAGTGAACTGTACGAAAATATACATGTGTTATTTAGCATATAAAATAGTATCTGAAACTTCATGATGCAATTGCAGAAGAAATATATAAAATCACCCATAAGCAGGAAAAGGCATAGAAAATATGAGAACATACATAAATACACAAATCTATTCTCAAAATTCTTCTTTATTAGTCAATTCTCCCCTGATACAATATTTTTGCTCATATGCACACAATTGCAGGGGCCTACGCGCTCAGCTATAGACTTACCAAGGTCTCCATACACACAACTGCAAGACCCTTCCCCTTCACCTGATTGTAGAAAGATCTTAGAAAAATAGACTGAAATGTATTTCATCAATTGAACTATTCATTGCCTTAGACTTGCCAAAACATCCCTTTATATATGCTTTTACCCTTGCAATATCATGGTCCACAAGACCATGGGTAGAGCTCAAACTCCTCTAGGTAATCCCATCCCTTTACAAAAGAAGAGGCTTTGACCAACCCTAAAGCCCCTTTGACTCTTATAACCCCGCGCTAATCATTTTCTACTCCTCAAAATGTGGAGTTTTTACATGACTCAGACAAAACTTAGACCTAGGTGACCTACCCAATAAACCCCTAACACGAAGATGTTACTCATCGTCGAGTCACTCAGGTGGTACATCCTTGATCTTTTCTTTCATTCCTCTATATGATGTTTGTAAGGGATGGAACATTGTTGTGCATTGCTCTCCAACATGTCAAACTTCTTCCACGATCTTCTCTGTGGTCGTCCTCTCTGATGTGAGGCAAATTTTCCTTTGGGTTTGCTGCATGCTCTTCAGTTTTCCCTCTACCTCCAATGATATATGGTCGGCCTCAACTTCCCAAGTTTGCATCCGCCTAGAGATGATCTATGCCTCTCTTTGCATCTCATCGATTTGTCCTTGAAGAAGTGTTCCTTCCTATAGATGGGTGTACCATTGCACACGTGTTAAGGTTTGTGTCACATCGTTAAGCTCATCAAAATAAAAATACTTGTCTTTGATATTTGCTTCGATATTATTCACATGTAGCTCCTCTTGCACTGAGGCCCACACTTCCAATGTATCTTCAAAAAGTTGACTACAGTCCTTGACTATAGTCTCTATCTAAACCTTAGTAGTTTTGATGGAAGCTTCATGTTGCTCACGAACTTTCGTTGGCATTGTAGGCTTCAACTTCATCTAAAGTTATATAATGTGCATCTATAGTTCAAATTGAACCTTGCCTACCTATTTCTTCAATTATCTAATTACTTCTTCCATTCTCTGAATCTTTTCTGCTGAAGCTACCTCAGCTAGGATTTGGAGCTCTGGAAGCTCATTGTATACTTTGTTTATGGCCTCTTCCATTTGCTAGTTGCACGCAACTACCTCCTCACGATCTTGAATTGCTTTATTATTTTCCTTGACCATCTATTGGTTGTTTATTTTGAATTCATTGATGACCAACAAAACTTGCTGCTCCCAGATCTTGAGCTCATCTATGATGCCTTGTTGTAGATCGTGCTACATCTTAAGGGGGAGTGCTCCAATATTTAGGATCATATTATTTAATTTTTGGGAGCTCTCCATTTCCGTTTTAGCTCCAACATGTAGGTTTCCTTTTGGAAAATAAATTCTTCAAAGTTCTATGGTAAGATTTGATGTTGAAGGTACCATGCTCACTTGATTCATGCTCTCTTGAACCACACTCTCTTGAATCATGCTCGTGTGAACCTCCAATTCTTTAAGGACCTACTAGACCTTTATTAATACTTCCATGTATTGATCCTCAATATTCCCCCACATTTCCTCCATCGTAGTGCAGATGGTGTTGCTAATTTCATCAAAGTCCCCCTTAGTGAGGACAAAAGGTTTTGTGTTGGTGGATTTATCTGACTGTTGCTTCTTTCGTGCACCACCAACACTATGTTTCTTCTACATCTTTATGATAAATGAGGAATCAATGTCCTTCATGTCCACAACAGGGTCTCCACCACCCTACTTCCCTTCATCAGTCTCCTGCTCTATGACGAGATCCATAGTATTTTCCTTGAGGTCAATGGTGACCATCACAAGCACTTTCTCGGTATCTTTCTAGGCTACTGATTTTTCAGTCTGTGCACCTGAAGCGGTATTACTTGTGCTGACCTTCTTTAACACCTTTACAATTGTTGGGGAATAAAATTACTCAACCACTTACTGATGACCATAAATATGTCGTCTTCAGACACTAAGTATGGTAGCTCATGCCATACCTTCTCCAAATCTTTCTTGGAACAAAGAGAGACATTGTGAAAGTCCGCCTTAAAATCAACAATTTTGCTATATTGATGAAATAATGCAAGTGATAACTGCAACCTTTGGTTGATGGCTGCACGTAGGTCCATCTCAAAGAGAACCCATAATATTATTTTCTCCATAACCCAGGTTAGTTCCTTAGAGGCCCATGACAAGGAAAATTTCGTAGCCTCACACACATCAGGTTCTACATTAGGGAACTACAAATCCTCCAGTGTTCGTCATGCTACCAACGTGATTAAGAGTAATAGCCATGCGTAGTGGAATGGCTTGTCGTATTCCTGCACTTCATGGTAGTCATCCAAAAACTCTTGATAGAGATACCCAGCCCAATTAAATTGGACCCCCTCGTTGCACTATGCAACCAAGGATATAACGGGGGTGACACCTTGTCTATCCAACACTTCCACATGATATTATTGACGAAAATGGATGTGGAAAAATGCACAGACTCATCATTAGTATAACTAATAACATAGCCTCAAGACTTCTTGATGATGCCATAATCATTCTTCATCTGATTGACCAACTTTTTATCCTAATATTTCCCAAAAAATGCGCCATTGGGGTTTGCTCTTTGGTGAGGTATTGCAGTAATCGTTAGAATTAGAATATCATCAATTTGGATTGGCATTCTGAGGCACATATGCCCATCATGTACCAATGCCAGTAGTTGGCACATAGAAATTGTGTTTATGTTGTTGCACCCAAAATGTGGAACATAAAGTATATTCAACAACCCGGCGTGTTGAATCCCTGCTACCCACTTCATTGGTTCAACCCTTGACACTCCAACTTCTTTGTAATAAAAATATTGGAGGTACTTGGTGGGCTTGAATTGGGGATACTTGCTATGATAATTTAAATCCCAGTCTTCCATGTGCACGTGTGTCATCCTGGCCAACAACTCTCCCCCATTTGGCACTTCCTCTAGGGACAGGGGTGTAATCTAGGACTTTCATCACCTTCACAGTTGGTTTCCTTGACGACATATGGGGCAGAAACTTGGAGATTGGTTCCACCTCGTTTTCACTGATATCCTCAAATCAACCGACTAATTCTTCCTCATTAAAATATTTGGGATCCATTACTTGTTTCTATAGATCAATTTTCTCCTTAGTCCGTACTTATGCAGGGATTTCCCTCAATGATTTTCTAGCCGGGGTCCTTTGGAGCTTCTTCTGCTTCTTGGGCACTCATGCCGCAATAGTAGGCTTGGTTGTTGGTGAATTTGGTGTAATAGTATGCACTAGATGTGAGGCGGTCATAATGAATTCTAGACCTCGACTCAAAAAATCTTGTTCAAGTAACTTCCAACTCTAACCAGACATGCAGTAGAATTATCAGCTCACACTTAGGTGCAAAATCACATAGTGAATTCTCAACAAACAAAGTTTCCAAATGTGGAGTGGGGTGCCATATTTATAGTCTTTTTCAAATTCAAACCACTCAATTCCCTCAAGGTCTTCCTCATCAATGTAGATTTGGAGACATATTTTCTAGATATGCCCCTTAAATGTGTTTCCCCTACTCATTTTAACAAAATTTGCCCTGTCAAATCATCCTCAACAATCATATTTTGAAAGAACTACATCAGGCCCCTCCCTACAGTGCAATTATCCCTTGTTTTTCATAGATTTGTCCACCTACTCCATCCTCAAGAATGTCGTGTAACCCTCCTTCTTCGACAAGGTCCTTCATTGGAAAAGTAATTTATAGTCTCTTGCTTCCTTCCAAATTCCCATAACACTAAGACTACCCTCCATTCATATAGTCATTACGTATTCAAAGAGAGACATTCATCCATGTAGAGTTTCAACCTACTCCCATTTACTCGCCTAATAATCAATTCTCCATTCAGCTTCGTGATCTCAACTCTGCCACCATTTGGGATATACTTGGTAACATAGTGGTCTAGCCAATGCATCTTGAACTTACTAGGGAACTTTGTGAAGTTACCATCATACATCAAAATCAAGTCTCCACTCTTAAAATTTTGGTGCTTAATATGTTGATTATGCCACGCCTTTTCTCGAGCTTTCTGTATTGTTGATGAAATCATGCGAGAAAGTGATCTTCTTCTGGCACGAGCAGTTGTTCCAATTTTTATTCCATAATATTGATATCTACCATATTTGTGTCTACTTTTATTCTAAGATTGGGCACCATATATTCCATTGGCATTACAACTTCATATCCATACACCATCCTGAACAGAGTCCACATCGTCAAATTATTGCAAGTAGTCTAGTATGCCCATAACACTGCAGGTATGTGCACATTCCAATCATTCTAGTTGATTTTACACACCTTCGTCAGAGAATTATCCAAAATTTCATTAAAATCATCAGCCATGTCATTCGCCTAAGGATGATAAGGTGTGGTCTTCTAGTGATGTATCTGAAACTCTTCTGTTAATGCTCAATCATGTTGTTGAGGAAGTGCATTCCTCTATTGCTCATCACGATCTTCAGGCACCCAAACCTCGACAATATATACTCAAATGAAGTGTGTAGTAGTATTTTTGTTGCAGTCCTTTTCTTGTTGTGCCTCAGCCCACCTCATCAGATAATTTGTCACGGTAATAATGTAATGCGCACCGGTCTTCTTTCCTGGCGGATTGATCGGCTCGACAAAATCAATCGCCCACTTATCAAAATCATGAAAAGTAACTTGTGGATTAAAAAAAATTTCATCTCTCTGTGATGGTCTTTTGGTCTTTTGGAAAATGTTGCAAGCACTACAATATTCCTTAGAATCCTTGTGCACCATGGACCATCATAGTCCTCCCTTTAAATTTTCTACGTGGTTTCTTTGCCTGCGTAATTCCCTCTTGTCACACCACCATGCAATTCGACCAAAATATTATGTCTTTCATGCTCAGGGACATATCTGTGCAATATTTCATCACGACCCATTTTATATTGATGCCTAATAATCAGAGAAAAATTTGTTTCTCTGACTAGTATTTCTTTCTTTTGTTGCATTGTTTACTCTGCAGGGACTAATCCGGTATTCAAAAAGTAAATAATATCTCCAAAATGTTCATCATCAACTCTTACTTTGAAGCTGCGCATTAGGCAATCCTCCTTCAATGTTGCATGGTTCTTCACCATTCTCAATTTGAGATAGATGAGCCAGCCTAACTTTCAATTGTCCTGGCTTGACGATTACTTCAAAGTCATATTCTTGAAACAACAATAACCACCTGCAAATCTCCCACCCTAACACAAGCTTGTTCACCATATATTTCAATTCAAAATGGCCCGTGAACATTTTGAAGTGTGCACCCAACATGTAGTGCTTGAACTTCTGCATCTTATACACCATAGCCAAGCCTTCTTATTCTATCGTGGAATGATTCCTCTTCTCCTTAGATAGTTTGCGACTCGCAAATGCAATGGGGTAATCAATGTCCCCCTCGCATGGTTATGCTAAGACAACTCCCAAATCTATACACGATGCATCCACATGAATGTGGAACTCCTTCCAATCTAGAAACACTAAGATCGGTGTAGTGACCATTTCATCCTTTAAGATGTCAAGACTCTTTCGACACTCATCATCCCAATAGAAGGTAGCATCTTTCTTTAGTAATATCTCCATTGACACATTGATCTACACATACACCTTAATGAATTGATGATAATATACAGTGTGTCCAAGCATTTCAAGTAGCTTCTTCACATTCTTTGGCGGATCCAAATTAATAATAGCAATGATTTTTACAGAATCTACCATCAGCCCTTGCTTACACATAACATGTCCTTGTAAAATTACATAAGGTACACAAAAGGTGTAGTTGTTTAGGTTTAATGAGATTTCATACTTCCTGCAGATATCCAAAATCAAGCGCAGGCTCGAGACATGCTTCTTCAATAGCCCAAACACTATCCAGTCATCAAACTACACCTCCTGAAACTTGTGAATGAATTCTTTAAACACTACAACGAAAACTTTGGAAAATATCACCAGTGCATTTTTCAACCCAAATGGTATGAATTTGTATTGAGAGGATCCCTCTTTAGTAGCAAAGGTGTTCTTACTCCTATCTTCCAATGTTGTCTTAATCTGATGGTACCCAAAAAATCCATATGTAAAGGAGTAAGCCTCCTATCTTTCTACATTTTGAAACATTTCATCTATGAATGGTGTAGGGAACAAGTCATGTATGCATGCATCAATCAACTTCCCTAAGTCGACACAAATCATTATTTCTCCCTTAGTATTTTTCTTTTGTCCTACCATTGGACTCAGCCAGCCAGATTCTTCCACTAGTTCGATTATGCCAGTCGCAACCATCTTCTCAAGTTCCTCCTTTACCTTCTCCTTCTACTTTTGGTTGAGCCTAGATATTTTTTGTTTTACAGGCTTCACATCTCGCTTTAAAATGACTTTCATGATTCCCAGGTCTCCCATGATGCCTTTAAGCTCCATAAACTTCATTGCAAACAACTCCTGGTAATCATGTAGCAAGTCGACAACCATTCCTATTGTATGCTCATCCCAATAATCTCCTATACACGTCAGCTTGCGCTACTCCTCTAAGCCTATGTTGGCCTACCTTGTCTTAATAGGTTGTGTTACATCAAGTAGTTTAACATTTGGACCTCATTCTTCACCTTGTCCTTCTGACTCCAGAATATTAATGTTGAGTGGATCTTCCTTGTCTTCCTCAGTGGTTAGATTATAGCCTCTAGGGCATGTTACAACTATGCATTCTAGTTGGGTTGTACCCATGTCATTGGCTCCTTAGGTGTCTAGAAAAGTAATGCTTTAATTTCTTGAAGGGCATCATCTATACACTGAAAGCCATTCTCAGAACTAAAGGTTAATATAAAACTTTCTTTCATATCGTTCTAATCCATGATACCATGGTGGAGCTCTGTTTTAAGGTACCAATTGATTGGTATCACATACAAAGTATGAACAAATACATGTACCCATTTTGGTTGAGGTTCTTTGCCCCGTGCCTTAGTCCAATGAGACAAATGATCTCGAGGTTCATCTTTTCCTTGTACTTATATGTGATCCTTGTGTTTGTGTGACCGAGCTTGAGCCTCATTAATCATTGGTACTCCTTCCAATCTCCTATATTATCCTTATGTGTACCCCACCAATGCGCAGGTGTAGCCCTCGAATCCATATCCAAGCGTTGGAATATTTTTCTTCTTGTACATCCCTTTCAAAGTTATCTAGAATTATGTTGATATCACCTATCCCATCATAATATGGTAAGTTACACACCTTGGTAGATATGCAACGAAGACATTTTGTCATTCTATTACAACGCAGAGTAGAAACTTTGTGTAACTAGTTCTTCTAGTTCTCCAATTATTCATTCGAGTCTAAATGAAATGAGTTATCCTCCTCCAATCTTATCTGTCCATCTGCGGTGGGGTTGATCCAATATTTTTCACACACAGTTAACTTATAGATGTGGTCAATTTATTCACCACTGTATTATTCACGGACATGCTCTATATATCGCGCTCCTTCAGAGGGATATAAGGGAACAAATACCCTGGTATCGTTCTTTCCAAATACTATATTCCTCCTTTTTATATTGATTATGTCATGATCCAAATCAAAATCCCAATAAATTCTGAACAATGATTGATATGGATTACAATTTTCCACTATATTGATGGCTTCAAAGTCCGCCCTCACTCTTTCTCCTTTAATGTCCATCATAACTCATTGCAATGGACCCATTGGGATAATCTTTTATTGATTAGCCATGCCCAACTAGATTGGTGACCATTACAGCTTTCGTTTCCCCATCCACTCGCAAGTATAATTGTTAAGACATTTACATATGATCCCAAGTCCAAAATTACTTGATCCATTTAAAATTCACTAAACTGCACAATTAATCACATCTCTTGACCCAATCATTTTATTATTCTTGTTGACCTTATTTACTATGCATTTTTTAGGTTGTGGTTGTTCTTTAGTCGCACAATTGTCGATCAATTCTTGCAACCCATCCATTTCTTTATGGTCCCTTAACAACTTCATACACATCTATAGAAAGGAATTAAAAATAGTCGAATCACGGTTCTCTGTCACAGTGCCCACTTAAGGAGCATTCTTTTTTGGTACTAGTTGCGTTTGCATATTTGATGTTGAAGTTCTTATGTCCATGAAACTCTTCTTTTCCTCCAAGAAAGTTTCCTTTTCCTTCTACACATTGAACCGAGTATTCTTTTCTCTTTCCTTCCTAACCCGTCTATTTTCCACAGTATTTTTACCTTCTACCTTATTTTCTCCAATAGCCACACCACTTCATGTTACTATATTGATGATTGGATCATCCTCATGCAGTTTGGACTGCATCATTGTATATTCTATGCAGGCTACTGATTCTTCGTTCCCTACATGTTAGCCATTAAAATAGGGAAATATTCTATCACATGGTCAAATCGTTTACAATAATGGCATGAAGGGTGAATGGGATTCTGACAATCACGCGCATAATGTCGAGCTTCACCACAATTATCACATATGATTTGACCCCATCCTCATCCAGTGCCTCCTCTGTGACCACGTCCTTGACCTTGAAATCCTCCGCAAACCATAGGTGAACCATTACATTCATGCACATGGCCTTCAACTTGCATCCTATATGTCAGGGTTCAATATATCATCAAGTCGTAGCTGTGACAATGGCTCTCATCATGTCCTACTGATCGAAAAAACTTACAAAATAATTGTTGTAGTGACTGCAAATATTTCTCTAGTAGATAGGAGTGATTAGCTGGGTGTTGGGCTGCAACTCAGAAAATCCACATGCTTGGTTAGGTACTTGGTCCAGCACTAGGCTCTAGCTTCAAAGGATTGGGACCTCCGCCAGCCAAATAATCAAGATAGATAGGACACTGGTCCTTATAGTGATCATCCTTCTTACACTTTAGGTAGCATAATTTTGAGCGGATCTGAGAAAAAACATCGTTTCCTTTCTTAAGATATTGTAGCTCCATATGCAAACTTGTTAATTGGGACTATATCTACTAAACCCATATGTGAGTATCTTGTACTGGCGAAGATTCTAATTTCATCATGATCTCTAATGCTTTTGCCAGCATCCCAATCTTTTGCTGTGATAGTGGTAATATGAGGTGTGGCAATAAAGCATCTATATACCACTCTTTGTGAAATTCATCAAAGATCTGGAAGTTGGCTTGTCACATCAAACATTTTAACCTCATGTATACATCCTAGGCTATTTCGTTCACGACTTTCTTAATCTCTTTTATTTTTGTAATACACTATGACTATGACTTGGCCTTCTTAAACTCTGTGTTTAGTGCATTCTTCATCACATCTAGTGAAGAAGTTGCATTCGTTGTACGGTACTTGATATACGATGAAAACCCTCTATCCTATAATTTTGTGAAAAGTTGTGCTTTCTCCATATCGTCATCATTAATCTGTGGTGATTTCCACACAACTTTTATGACAAATCAAAATTGATCAAGATCCTCTAATCCTTGACCCTTAAAGATATACATCTTCTCTGTGTTATGTATGTTGAATAGTGGAGGTGGAGGTGGAGGTGGAGGTGGAGGTGGAGGTGGATGTGGAGGTGGAGGTGGAGGTGGAGGTGGAGGTGTAGGTGTATGAGGTGGAGGTGAAGGTGGAGTTGGAGTTGATGGGTGAGGAATCCCATAAGTGCCTTGATTTTCTGTTTGTGCCACACCTCTAGATGTACTAGGGTTTCTCTTTTCTTCTCTGTTGTCAGATTCACCCAATAATGGATTGTAATCACCCTCAATATATTTTTCATGATCGACTCTCAATATTTTTTTGCTTTATGTAGATCTAATCAGGCATATTTTAAACATCAATCTATAGGCATAACACCCCTTTCACATAAAAAAATCTTAATCTAGATATTTAAGGAATTTAGATACTTACGTGGTGGACTTTTGAAAAATCTGAGCTCAACTTCACTGTAGGATATTGTATTGTTAATTGTAATTTCATTAATAAAACCTCTGAGAATATTATCAGCCATGTAATCAACAGCTCCTTTGACCTTATTTTTATACTCCTTAAGTTACTTACTCAGGTCTAGGGTCCACACAATAGGATCGCCATGTTTCCAACATGGTTTGTTGTCTTCTATCTTTGAAAGCCACTCGTGCAACTTGTTAGTGAATGATACGAAAAAATATCATGTTGTTCTAAATAGATATACCTTTGTAACCACCTTTCTTTTGACTGCCATGAATCTCTTCATTCCTGGGATGAAATTTCATGCAAATTCTAATCTACCCAATTTTGGATCTCTTTTCTAGTTAGTAGCCACATCACACATGCCTCAGATAGATCCCAGTCCTAACAATGGAATCATTTGTTAACTTCAGGGGCTTAAAACTAGGTTCAAAGTTAGCTGTGCTAACCAACAAAATGCTACCAACAGCCCTTTCAGTAATGACTTGCTTGTGTAGACCACAATCTCACGTGAGGTGATATTAGGGGATGCTAGAACTAGGTTTCTGCATGCATAGGAACTATGCAGTGCTCCTGTAAATTTTTTATCAGTTTATGGCTTAATCCAACCTTCATAAACCTTTAACCTTATTGTTACAATCGAAAAGCATTTTTCTACTTAAGAGATTAGTGAACTGCGCTTAACTATTCTAACATGTATTATTTATACTTTAGAATAATATCTCTACCTTCATGATGCAATTACAGAATAAATATATAAAATGAACCATAATAAGGATAAAACATAGAAACTATGTGAACATATAGAAATACACATATTTATTCTCAAAATTCTTCTTTATTAGTCCAGTCTTCCTAGATACAATCTTTCTGGCCCTGCGAACATAGCTGCAAAGGCTTACACACTCAACTATAGAGTTACCAAGGTCTCCAACACACAGGTGCAAGAGCCTTCCCATTCACCCGACTACAAAAAGATCTTACATAAACATAATCAAAGATATTTCATCAATTGAAATATTCATTTCCGTAGACTTGCTAAAACATCCCTTTATATATTCTTTTACCCTTACAATACCATGGTCTAAACCATGGGCGGAGCTCAAAATACTCTAGGTAATCCCATCCCTTTATGAAATAAGGGGCTTTGACCCACCCTGAAGCCCCTTTGACTCTTATAAGCATGCACTAATTGTGCTCCGCTCCTCAAAATGTGGAGTCTTTACATGACTTGGACAGAACATGGACCTAGGGGACCCCTACCCTGCAATATGTACTTGAGTTGTTGTGGATCATGATTGATTTGGAATATCTAGTTTGAGAGAAAGCATGGAATATTACTTAGAGGTTAAATTTTGAACTGTTCTACATTTGCAGATAATATTTACTGTGGATTTTAAGCCATGATGGTTGAAACTATTTTATATTTTAATATTGAGATCACTTGTATCCCTATATTGTCTAACATTTGTGTACATTTGTGTTGTATCTAATTTATGTTCAAAAAAGTCTTTTCAGAAATATTTAGTAATAAATGAACACATTTATATTTTAAAACAATGGCATACACAAATCATACTATGCAACCTGAAGCATTGGAGAAGTGGCCTTTTGAGCTCATGAAAAATATTATTCGATGACACATGGAGATAATATGAACTATCAATGAGGAGGTATATTGTTCTTGTTATAAAAAAAATATCTATATGAATTCCTTGTTATGTACAACCCAAGCATCTGTTTTTGTCTGCCCCAACAAATTGTTTAGCTTCATATTCATAATGAAGACCAACTTTTATTTGACTCATCTTAACTGCATGCCCAACATTGACTATGTTTATCCATGCTTCATGTCTGAGAGATTCCATTATTATTTGAGTATTATAATTTTCCTCCTATAGAATCTGAGAATTCCAACCTACTTCACTTTGCTATACTAGAATACTTAGGGAATTTGTTGAATTACTAAAAATTCATGTGTCGTACATGATTGAAGGAATTTTAAGATCAATAATTGATGGTTCTCTAAAATTTTGTAGTGATATCTTATTTATGAGAAAAAATGACAATTTGTAAATTTCCTATGTGCATGCAATTTAAAAAATGTTATTCATTTAAGAAGCTAAGATTTCTACAATGACAATTTTTATCATCAATGGTTTCTGGGGTATCAATGTGGAAATGAATATCTTCCCATCCCATTTCCTTCACATGGCATGATGACCTTGGTGATGATTTTGTTGACTTCAAGAAATAAACAAAATTTTAAGCAAACAATTAGAGCTTGAATTTCTCTCATTAGATGAGTACACTCTTAGAATAATCCAACATTCCTCTTATTTTAAAGGCTCTTTTTCCTCACCCCAGTCTTTTTGGATTTCTTTTGGAAGAACCAATAAAATTGACCTCATAAAACACCATAGGAGGAGGGATTAAAGAATAACATAGTGAAAGTTGTTTATGAACATCAGAAGTAAGCACTCCAAAACTAGTTTGCATAGACCTTTTTTGTTTAGGCCCTTGTCTATTTGTTTTATAGAAGTTGATAATAGTAATAACTTATACTCACATGTGAACCAACGTGAAAAGCCGTAAAAATTAAAAATGAGTAAGCTTTAAGAGAACTCTTTCTTGTCATACAAACCTATAAAATGTCACCAATATTAGAAATGGAATGACATATCATGAGGAAATGTACCAAGGGAGTAGGATTTGACGCCCTCCACACATATATAAATTCTCACCCTACTCTACATTGTTTGTTGTTTTTGAAGTGAGGTTGTTTTACTTATAGCAATAAGATATACTCAAATTCTAAAGAATATGTTATAATGTTGATACTACCTGTGACTACACAGAGAGGTCCCAATTCATTGAAAAAGCACCATTATTCTTTAGAAAATTAGCTTTTGTATGAAGGGGTGATACTTGCAAGAATGCATATGGGAAATACTGTAGAAAATTGGGCTCTCTTGGAAGGTGCGTGATCACTTCAACATGTCTATGGTTGATGGTTATAATTTTGAAATATAGCCCAAAGGAGAAAGAAAGGAAACTATCATATTTATCATTTATTGAGGAAAATTTCATATCGATTAAGCCAGATGCAACTATAGTGCCATGGGAAGAAGACCAAAGCCATCATCAAAACAGAGAGTTCCATGACACTAGGAAATAGATCTTTAGTTAATTTGTTAAATGCCCTAACTGGAACAATAAGAGAGGTGAACCATATTCCTCAATCAATTTTGTTCCTCCCATTAGGAATTATGAACCCTTGGTATCCTTAGTGATAATTTTCCCTCTTTCTAGAATTACATTCCTTCCACTATTGAGTGTAGGTGCTTTTGTGATTGTTTCCATGTCTTCTTGTATATTATTGGTCTCTCACTTGCATTCGTGCACATGTGTAGCCCAGTAGAGACCTAAATGTTGGGAGTCTAAAAAAGGATTGCTAATACACAAAATTTCGTGAAATTTTCTTGTCATTTTAGTATATAGAGTCTTGTCAGTTATGGATTATCAAACTTCTTGAAAAAATTATTGGCATTGGGGCTATAAATGATAATTTACATTTATACCCAATATGGTGGAGTGTAGTTTATCACAAGATAATATTGTTGGAGACACATCAGGATGGTTTTCCTACTATTGATGTTAATGAGTATTGAAGCCTACTTTTCTTTATGCCATGTTGTAGGAGGTTGCATCCCTGGGATTGAGAAACACATCCTGTGGTCTAAGGGATTTGTAAAATCTTGGGTAGACTTCCTCTAGAAACATATCATAGTTAAAATTAGGCTTAACAAAAATATCAATTTGTATCAATAGTAGGAAAAGCATCCTTTTCTATTGCCAACAAGAGTTTAACTCAAGATGCCCTTGGATTTCCCGAGTATTCATTGCAAGTGGGTTAAAGTTAAAACTAGCATGAGTGCTTATTGCTAACAATTTTTTTCAAGAAGTTCCATACTTTAATAGAAACTCCTATATATAGGAATTAGGATTTGTCATGGAGAGAGGTGGATTGTATAAAAATGTCATGAACATCTTGGGATGCCCCTTGGGTTGCTACCTTAAGTCCACATGGTGCAAAATCTAAAGTTGGGGGACATCCTGTGTTATGGTCATATGCCCTGTAAAAACTCCAAAAATGGCGAACAACAACAAATAATTGATATTGGGTAGTAGCAAAAATAACCTAAAGGTAATTAAAAAAAAAAAAACACTTTTTCTCTGTGGACCAAGGATAAAAAGAAATTTTTGAGTTCTGATTATTTTGTTGTCTTTGGTTCTGAAGTAGTATTTCATTTTCTACATCATGTCAGCCTATCCTCTTACTCCCCAGTATTAAAAGGTCACTAGTTAATGAATCATAGTATATTTTGTTTCAAGTTTTATTTTTTTAGTTAAATTTGGTTGGTGTCTTCACCCTGGCACTTATCCTGACCCTTGTCTCTACGTCCTTCATATCTTGGCAACGTAGGAACTATGTTCTCTACACATTTTAATATTTCAAGTTTTGGTAATTTTATTGCTGATAATCATCTTCACATTTGTTTCATGGGTCTTCAATCACGAAATACATAAAATTTATACAAATACATTAATGTTTTCATTATTAGTGATTTGTATTGATCTTGTAGTTTTGCAACCACTGGTCTTGCATTAGAATTATTTTTTCACATACTTAATTATTTCATATATCTTAATTATTTTTTTTACATACTGTAGGTGGTTCTTGGATAATTTAAGTTCTTTTAAATTATTTATATTTAGTAAAAGTGGCTATGCCCTTTTGTGTGGTCCAACCATGAGTTCAGTTAGGACTTTATGAAAACTTTTATCTTTGATTTAGTAGAAATGAAAAAGAGTTTTTACCGTGTTGTGTGGCCCTACCTTGATCTAAGCTAGGACCTCAAAAAATTTAAGGTTAATAGAATTTTTTCTTATTTAATGTCCCTTTTTACGCCAACATCCTTGAAATTTTTCTTGACTCTTATTCATCATTGTTGGAGCTGATTCTTAAATGGTAATGAATATCACTTCATCTATGTGCGTTAGAACATGCTCTTTGCCATAAGAAGAGAATGCTATTGTTTAAATTTAAAATATATAGTTCAAGCTCAACAAAAACAAGCTAAAAACCACTAAATGTCAATAGTCACAACAACTAAAGTCTAGTAGATATGGTCTCCAGGTCATCTTTAGTTGACTAACCGTCTTAATCGATTTCTTGCATTTCCATTCTTATGGTATTTTGAACAAATTTTTCTTTACTAGTGAATTTACAGCTGATCCCACATGGAGCACAAAGGGTATGGTATATGTTTCTCCTCCATACTCTTCTCCATGAATTTAATTGTAAAGAGGCATTCCTATCTTAGATGTAGTTTGGCTAGACCTTTTTGGGAATAGGAATTAAAGTATTCAATTGTCTCAAGAATTCCTCAAAAATGTCTTTGGTTGTAGTATAGTAGTCGAGCTCCTTGGGTTCTCCAACTACTTGGGCATGCCAAACTTAGGTGAAATTTATCCCTGGCTAAATATGCATCATGAGAGGCAAGACTCTTTTTATAATTTTTGGAACTCTCTAATAACTATTTATTTGAAGGTATACAAATAATTTATTGATTTTAATTTGGGACTATAACATTTGAAATTACTATAAATAACCAAAAATATCTTTAATATGTTGTCACATGATGTGGAAATATGTAGAACAATATTTAATTAAACAAGTTGAAAAAGACTATTGCGATCACAAATAGAAAAAGGAGATTGAATAGAAACAAACTTGCCAACTCAAAAGCCTTCAATAAAGAGAAAAGCCAACATTAAACGTGTTTTGAAGTTTTGCATTAATGCACTTAAGAGAGAAATATCAAGTGACCAAGTGAGAGAAAATCCATCTAAGGAACAAGAGTGTGCAACACAAGGTTTGGGTGCATGTAGGTTTAAGAACTTCATATTAGAAAAATGTTTCTACAAAGAATGAGTAAGAAAATAACGTTGGGATTTGACGAGAAGGAAAAAGAATACCAAAAAAAGTGTTGGTCTTGTAAAGAGGATAAAATTACTTATATATAACCAAGGAACCCTAGAAGAGAAACACAACCCTTATATAAGGATAAATCTTATAACAATATATAGGAACTCATAGTCGTATTGGTGATGGAAGAAAACTTTGGACCAAATGTTGAAATGGGCCTTGAAAATAGATGATATAAGTAGAATTCTCAAGTAGCTAATGTAGTGAACCCTTGAAAGTGGGATAAAACCCTAGAAAATGCTAAACAAGTGGTGTTTGAATAAATCCTAAATCTACAACCCTTAGGTCAATGCATCTAGCCAAAAATCTCAAGATCACTATAGAGAAAGAATAAGATATCGAAAGACGAGTTCCGTAGCACTTGGGGCAACGTCACCAACCAAAATCTTGAAATAATGTAGGAAAATAATGAGATATGGAAACCCTAGTTCCATAATACAAAAAAGTGATGCTATCGGAATTTTTTTTAATGGTTTTTGAAAGAGCATAGCCGAAATCTTGATTCTGTAGTCACAAAAAAAACAGGCCACAGTGGTTGAATAATGAATGAAAAAGTTTTGAAATAAATTAGCAATGTGATCCCTAAAACTAGGTGCACTGATCATAGTGGATAAGATCTCTCTAACAATGCAAAACAAAGGGTGAAAACAACCCTAATAAATTTCCTTCGAGCGAGAAAAAGAAAATGAAAAAGGCTTGATAATCTTATGGTTACCAAATTTTATACATCCCAAGTATGATTACTGAAATATTATCATGAATACAAAATGGAACTTAAAAAACAAAAGTGAAGTGAGGAGGGAAGGACAACCTACATATTAAAGTTGGCTAGATCAACCTTGGTCCTTAGGCGCACCTAGTGACACAATGAAAGAATAAAGCATGGCTTTAGCGATGATTATAGAAGTACAATAGTGATACATATGAATTGGCTACGGCCACATGTATAGAATCTATATTAAACCAATGATTCCAGCAACTACTAGTTATCAATAGTCACAACAACAAAAGTCTTATTAATGATGAACCCTAATAGTTAACATAATGCTAGAGGTGTGTTCTCTCCCATGAATTTGTAAATAATATAACAATTTGATTTGGAACTAAAACAACTATTAATGTTACACCATATTTTGTAAGGATATAAATAAATAATCTAACATGTTCTCATCAGGAGTAGTTCTTCCAGTCCAAAGGAATTTTTTTTCTACTAAACAATTCATCTATACCATTACCTACATTTTATATTTCCTTCTCATATAGGATGGATGAGTACATTTTGACTTTGTTTTCGGGTTTATCACAGGTTTTTTGTGACCTATGGATTTTTGTTTTGTTTTTATCTTGTTCCCTTCCATCATGACTTATGGATTTTTGTTTTGTTGTTATCTTGTTCCCTTACATTAGATGTTTCTAAAATTATTTCATAAGTTTTAACCTACTTTGGATGATATTTTGTAGTGCTTTTAGTAGGACGACCAATTGAGTTCTTCACAAATTTGTGCAATTCTCAGTAAAAAAAAATGCCATTACATGCATATCAAGAGCATCATGATATGAATTAATGGGGACAAGTTCTTAAGAAAAATTCTTAGTGGTCACTGCTGATCTAGATAAATAGTGTGATACTACAAGAGTTAGTGTATGTAGGAGATCAAAGTGCAAATACTTGTTAGAGGATATTGATTAAGTGTAGATGTACTAATTGTATATATGATTTCAGATTCAACATTATGTAGACAAACTTGTTATGTGATTTCCATGTCAACTTATTTATTATGAGTCAGGAAGGAAGATTTCTGACAGTTATAGTGCATAATAGAGGGTTAAGTATGACAAATGCGCACGGTTTAAGAGACCAATAAAATTATTCCATGTTCAAAATACTAAACACTAAATACAAAGACATAAACTGTAACATAAAAAATGTTTATCTTAATTTCATTGATTGAAATGGCTTCAATTTCAGAGGGACATGTTAGATAATCTTTACTTTTGGGACACGAAAATAATTATGGATAATTAATTATTTTGTCTTTAGCATAGTCACAAGTTTTAGTGCTTGTCACAATGATGACCTAGGTTTGAAACCCGTTTTTCCACACCCAATACCAAATATGAAGTTACTTATGTACCCTCTCTCTGTAATAGATATGGAGTTATACACAACTCTATGCTAACCCAAAACAACAAAATATGGATGATTATAATGTATTATCAACTGCCTTTGATTAGTTTTAAAGCCTAACTTTTAGAGTCCATAACTTAATTTTTTGATGTGATAGATGCCATAATGCTTGTATTAAAATCTAGGAGTTAAGATAATGAAGTTATATGTGACTACAGATACATTATCTATGAAACTTCAATAACAAAGATTATATGCCTCTCTCCAACTATCCACCTGAAAGAAGTTGTTGACTGGGAGACATATGTTTACAACATATATATGCTGTTTTATATCTCCTACTTTTTCAAATTTTTGTTTTAGTAAGGAAGTCAATTGAAAGGATGGCATATAAGGTTTACCTTTATGGTGATCTTTATAGTTTCTGTGGTTAATATTCCATGCACAAATGCCAATTTTCTTGATATCTATAGAAGTAAGGAAAATTGAACCATTAAAACTTTAAGAGAAAGTCTTGAAGGATAATTCCTCTTTACATATTTAATGAAAAAGACATCTAACTACATGGAAGAGGATTTTATAGTGCTTCAATGAGAAGAAATTCAAGAAACTATTTCATGTTTGGGAGATTTTAGGTAAGCCACAAAATAGATAGCTTTCAAGATTTTAGGATAGCTAAAATGTTGTAAATATGTATTGGTCAATGTCCATTTCATGTGTGATATTGACATGAGAAAATACATAGGTACAATAAATCGAACACACATGTTATGTAGTTCTCTTCATTGCGTGCCTAATTATCTTGTGGGTTATATCAAAGTATAGTGTCAAGTATAGCATTGTAATACTTGTAATGCTTGGTCATTAGGAGTAAAGGTAGAGATTATTTTCTTGGGGGTTCTTTAATCGAAAAGATTATTCCCATGGTAAGGTTATAAATTCCATTATTTTAATCGAGATCCTTCTTATGCTCTTTATATTCAATTCTCTGTTGTTTGGAAAAATAATAGTTGAGAATTAATTTAATGAGAATTTCATTTGATATCCCTTTTCCATTACCATTGATATTTTACACTGCCTTTTTTATTTGCCATTTGTTAGATGAGTTGGGATTTAATATGTTGTGTCAATTGTTAATTATATTAGTTATTAGATTGTTTTGATTATTTACTGAGTTTAACATGATTTCCTTATGCACATATAAATATGAAAACAACAAAATTATGGATGCTTCCTCTCCATATGGTAGTTCATATTCTTAAGGAAGAAGCAATGACAACAATAAATAAAGAACAAATCCATTGAACAAAGGAACATATAACAACTTTGAGAGAGATAGGTATTTTCAATTTGATCAAGATATCACTTTGCGATACACATATTGTTATTTTTAGAAATTGCCTGTAATTGTTTTTGTTAATTCCTCCCTTTGTAATTGTCTTGGCCAATTGTTACATTTTTTAAAAGGTTACCTATTTTCATTTCCTGTTAGATTCAAAGGTGATAATCTATTTTCCCATTTATTTTCTTCATTTTCTGATTTCCAAATTTTTCTAATTTCCCCCCTGCTTACTGATTTTTTGCATAATCATTTTGATTTTTTCTTATTTGTTGATCCATCTATATGTTATCCTTGGATTTTATTTTTTTCACCAGTTGCTTCAAGTTATTTCTAAATAAATTTCCATTTTCTTTTCAAACCTAGTTAGTAGACTTGGATATGCTATGTTTGCATGACCCTACATTTTCGCCTATCCACCTCCACATATATTGATTTCATGTATGACAACTTCTACAGTAAAACATGTCTTACTTTTCTACTTCTTCGTGTCGATGGCACATGAACATAGTAGCTAGTTTTGAGTGCAAATATGGTTGAGTCTACCATAACATTTTAGTGATTGAGCCTATTATTAAATTTAAGTCTATTTTTATAGTTATGGATTAAAAGCTACAACTCATTCATTCGAGAACAAAGAAAATATATGATGATTATAAAATTGAAGAATAAAAGCTATAACTAGAGGCTTTTACAACCTTAATGACATTCTAATTACTTTGTGTAGCATAACCTTCTAAGTCTTTCTATCTTAGAGGAATTCAAACATTAGATTTTAAATTTTGGTTTCCAAGGTGATGGAGGTAGTGCTTAATACAAGGAATTCATTGGGGATTCACTTTACAAAATATGTTAGTTCATATTCTGCAACTTAGAATTGATCTAAAACACCATGTGGGAAAAATACGAGAACCATTCCCCTTTACAACGTTAGCAACATTCTTACTACATTTCTTAGCATGGCCTTTGATTTTTTTATCTTTTTTTTTTTTTTTTTTTTTGTAAAGTTAGGCATTCTTCATTCTAGATGACAAACAAAATTACAACATACTAGAGTTCAGGTGGTAGATCTGCCTACAGGAAACCAGACCGCCACATTTCGGCCTTAAAACCTGACCAAAATTTAAAAATGTTTTGTTCCTTCTTCCTGTCATAACCATTTTTTTGCCTATTATTGTCTAAGCTAATGATATGAACATAAATCGACACCCAGATACAATTCAGATTCATCATCATAATAAACAAAAGAAGACACAACTCAGCTAATCCTCGTCCGACAAGTTAACCGAGGCAGGCTTTGAGGCACTAGCACCAGGCTTCAGAATCTTCTACTCTATGGGCCATTTGAGTTCTAGCACCAATTGTTGCATGTCCTTTAGAAGAAGATGGTTCCTGGCTACCTATACTTGGACAACCGCAATCTCTTTCAGGAGAATATTCTTTATGCTGGCCGATTCTTCCGTCAATTGGCTTTTGAGGAGCTCCTCTGCCTGCTTGAGCTCCTCATCATCCTCTTCACAGACAGCCTGATTTACCTCCATAGCCCAACCAACCACATGCTTCGTGATCCAGTAAAATTGGAGAGTTTTATTGAACATCGTGTTCCTGTCCCTTGAGGTGCCTAGGTCCATGATCACTTCCCAGTCCTTGCGGGGGATCTCTAGGTTCGCGCTGATTTCCCGCAGCTCGCACTCCCACCCATGGATTTGGGAACGGATCTCGAGAGAGATGCCGGTCATGTACCCATCTATCAAGTGGAGGAGCTTTTCAGAGTTGGGCTTCCTGCCCCTTTTGTTCGCTTGGCTATTGGTTCCATCTTCCCGTTTCTTTGTAGAATTGACCTTCCTTGGAGCCATCTTGCCACGGACCTGGGGCTTGGAAATTGTGGGAGCTTTTTGACCTGTCATAGCAGAAAACCACAAGTCAGTGCTAATGAGTTGGAGCACTATCGAGGTCTCATCGCTTGTAGTGGCGTTCTCAGCATGGTTGAAAGCCTGGGTCCTTTTTAGCAACAACATTCCGGGTGCGGAGGCTTAAGACCCACCACCCTCTCACAGAAGCCCGGAGAAACCCCCGCCAGACAAATTAACGAAACATTTTGGGCCTAGCCAGCAGAATAGAATGACAATTGTGGTAGAGGCCATGGTAGAAGACTAGGGAGCAATTAAGACCAGGGGTGCGAGGTCCCTCTTGGAGCGTGGCAAGACCCGTCAAAGCCCCCCACATAGCCTGACTCTCAGAACAGGACCCAGAACTAGCATTATGCTAATATTTCCCTACTCGGGAGGAGGATAAGAGAAACAAAAGAGTACCCAGAGGGCCATTTTCATCTCTGCAACTAGGATTTTGCACACTAGGGTAGAACATTTCTGGGCAAGCAAAGATAATAGAGTTACGAGCTAACATAATGTCTGAAGGACGAGGATGATAGGAAACATACCACCTTTTCTTGCCAGAGCCGAGGAGGAGGGCTGGTCACAAAGTCGAGCAGGCGCCTTTCCGCTTTTTTCATCGTTCTTACCAAACTGAATGAGCCTTCCATCTGTTTCCTCAGGCATATGGATGTTATTTACTCGTTGTCCTGTCAACTGGGCCTCCACTTGGCCGTTTAATTTTTTGTCTGACATTCCAGCCTCCCTATCTCAGGAAGTGGCATGACTTGACCTACCCGCTTTATGCGTCATTACTCCAATATCCTCCCGGCTGCTCTTCCCGTAACCTTCCTGTACTCCTGATGCCACCTGTCGTCCTTCCTCTGTCAATTATCCCAAATTCCGGAGCTCACTCCAGATCCTTCCTTAATGATGATTCAGTTCACACATCTTCTCTGTCCCCTTGATCAGACCTGCCTTGCCCTGTCATCTGCCCAATTTGTTCATTCCTTTCACTTCTGCCTATTCCCACGGATGTGCTATCCGTTCCCATCTGTTGCAAATTTTCTCCGCCTCTGCTACGTGCCGCCTGATCCTAACCGTTCATCTAGGTTGTTCCTTTACCACCTTTATTGACGTCGAGTAATTGTTGAAGTCAAGATTTCTCCTCTGGGAGTAGTTGAGGCAGACCTTTTCTGTCGATATCTTTGCCCCGATTCCGACAGCCCCAATTTGCAAACCAATCTGCTGGCTTTTTGCCTGAATGCCTGGTGTGAGTCAGAATGAGGCAATTTATTCTGGGTAGGATTTTCCCAATTTCTCCTACAAGCCAAGATGTTCTCCATCTTTTGCTGATTTTTTTCGCTCATTGTTGCTGCTGGAGCTTCCTAACCATGTCGATCTCCAGCTTCGAGTCTCCCTCGATTTGGAGTCACTTGAAATTGACCCGCATAGAAATTTCCAGGCCCTGTTTTAGGGCATGCAGCTTGGCTTCATTATTTGAGGCTTCCCCGCAGTCCATCGTGAAAGTTCTCAGTGCATTTCCCTCAATGTCTCTGAAGACTCCCAGTGCCATCATCTCCTGGGTTGTGTTTTGCAGCGCCATGAAAATTAAGCTTTATGAATCCCTATGGGGGGTGTCGGTACTAGTTGCTTTCAGCCACTTCTTTGGTCTGTTCTTTTCATGAAACACCCCCATTCACCATACTTTGGCTCACCTCTAGTCTTTTAAGGATTGCCTCCTCTGTTATCGATGCCTTCTAGTCTTCGTCCTTCTAGCTTTCCGTTAGGATTGTTTCACGAATGTTTCTAATGGTTTGTTCCCAGATTGCTGCAGGGGTTCAGTGTTCTGCCTTGAAAATTGCCCCATTCCATGCTTTCCAGATATTCCAGAGCAGGAACCCAGCAGAAAGGAGACAGGCGCGATTAAACACTGGATTCTGGTAAGGATTTCTCGACCAATTTACTATGGTGTTTACGATGTTATGATGATTTCTATGATGATGCTAAAACAACTTGAGGTGGCATTCCCACAGGGAGTTGTTCACTAAGCAGCAGTTCATCAAATGTTCCATGGTTTCCTCTTGGGAGTTGCAGAGGGCACAGTGGGATGGGCCTTGGCTTCCCTTCCTCAGAATCTGGTCCCATGTAAGTGCTCTGCCGTGAAGTATAGTCCAAATGAAAAAAGAGACTTTAGGCTAGTGCTTGGTTTTCCAAAGGTTTTTCCATTGATTTGTTTCCAACTGTTGATTTTGATTGACTTTGTGGTAGTAGGCTTCTGCTATTGAAAAATTTCCTTGAATTCGTTCACCCCATTTGAGAATGTCAGACCTTGTTTTCCTTGCTATTTTTCAAGATGCCATCTCTGTATAATACTCTTGCCATCTATCAGTTTCTGGTGCTCCTTCCCAATCCTCTTTTTGTTTCTAATTGCGCTAGTATCCTTCCTCATCTGGCTTCCAGAAATTGCCAACTGTTAATGCCCTAGTCTGGGACGAGAAGGCAAGGATGACATGGAGGTTGTGTTTTTGTATGAGTCGTTCGCATTGCTGCCAAGATTCCTCCCAGAATCTAGCTTTGTCCCCTCTCGAATTTCCCAAAAACTGTTATCCCTTGTCAGGTCTTTGCTACCGCTCACCAGGTTCCAGATTGCAAATCCTTTGGTCTCTGTCGTACTACTCAGTCTTTCTTCGGTTTCCCCTACCGCATCATATTTTCTTTCCCATATCACCTTCCAAAAGTCAGGGCCACCCTGAATCCACCTCCACTAGAGTTTTGCGCCCATGACTTGGTTGAGGACGAAGGGGTCATGAAGCCCTAAACCGTCATATTTGGAGAGTCGGCTAAGCCACTCCCATGAGATTAGGGCCCACTTTCTTGTTTTGCTGGTCCCCTACCAGAGGAAGTTTTTGAACAGGGTAACCAGCTTTTGGCTTGCTGTCTTAGGGATAGCTTGGCATGAGAGTTAGTAGTTAGGGATGGCCTACAAAACTACTTTCAAGAGGATTATCCGACTTGGGGCATTCAACGAGCGATGGGTCCAGTTCTCCATTTTATTTCAGATTTTTTTTATTAGAAGTTCCCAGTTGGCTGACTGGAATCGATGCTCATGCAGCATAATACCTAGGTATTTTGATGAGAAGGTTCCCCTGTTAAAGCCTAGAGTAAATGCCAGGAATCTTTGGGTAGCCAACGAGGTATTGAAGAAAAAAACTTCCAATTTGTCCTTGTTAATCTCCATTCCAGAGGCTTTGCTGAATTGGGATAAGGTTTTGATAATTCTTTGGGCCTCCTTCAGTGTGGCTTGACCATATAGCATCACATCATCTACGACTTGCTAGTGCGAGACCAGGATGTCCTCCCGGAAGATTCGGAGGCCCTTTATCTGATCCCTGGAGACTTGAGCCTTTACCAATCTGCCTAGGCCTTCTGTGGCTAGGATGAAGAGGAAGGGAGATAGGGGGTCTCCCTGCCTTAGCCTGCGAGAGGGAGTGAAGGCTTCAGAGGGGGTGTCATTTAACATAATTGACATGACTAGAGTGCCAACCATAGACAGGATCCAATTTATCCATCTTTGGTCAAATCCATAGGCTTTAAGGATGCCTGCCAGATATTTCTAGCTAAGGCGATCAAATGCCTTGGCCAGATCAAGTTTGATAAGCATGTCTGGGGCGCAGGAGCTTTTCAGGGAGTGGATCACTTCTTGGGCCACTATGATGCCATCGGTGATCTTCCGCCCTTTGACAAAGCCAATTTGCTCTGGGGCAATGAGATTCGGCAGGATTGGCTTGAGCCTGTTTACCATGACAGTTGCAAGGATTTTGTAGACAACATTACATAGGGAAATGGGCCTGAAACCCTGCGGTTCATCCGAGCAGCGATTCTTCAAGATTAGAGCTAGGAAGGTGGTGTTCAAGCCCTGGTGCATGCGCTTGGAACACCTGGAATCCTCCACTAGGTCTAGCAGATCATTCCCCATGAAGCTCCAAGTCGCCTGATAAAATTCAATGGTGAAGCCAGCGGGGCCCGAGGCCTTATTTTTTGGCATTTTGTTGATTGTCTCTTCAAGTTCCTCCTTGGTGATTACCCTGAGAAGGGCCAGGTTTTGATCTCTGGAGAATTTCTTAGGAATATGGTGGATAATTTTATCTATGTCCTCAGCTCGGTTGACATTTGGTTCAGAGATAATGCCTTTGAAGTGCTCCACCAAGAGTTGTTCTATTTCATCCTGCTGCCTCACTCTGTTTCCCTCCTTGTCTTTCAAGGAGAAGATTTTGTTGTGTTAGCGATGGTTCAACATAGCTTTATGGAAGAATTTGGAGTTTTTTTCTCCCTCTTTTAGCCATTGGACCCGGGATTTCTGCTTCCACAGGATTTCTTCCTGTTTTAGCCTTTCCTCCAATTGAGTGATTACTCTACCTTCCTCCTTAGCCAGTTCTTTATTTCTTCAGTCCAAGATGATTTGCTGCTGGATTCTTTCCAATCTGGACTGGAGTTTTCCTTGCTCTTGCTCGATGTTGCCGAATTCTTCCCTATTCCACTTCTTGATTTTGCTCTTGATTTCTTTGATTCATAGCTGAAAAGAGTGCATTATACTGTGACCTTCCTTTCTGCTTTTGCTGTTCTGCCACCAGATTCTTATTTTGTCTAGGAAATCAGGGGCACAAAGCCAAAAGGACTCGAACCGGAAGGGTCTCTTTTTGTTTTGATCATTTAAGTCTATTTCGAGCTTTATTGGCCAGTGGTCCGACCCTATTGAGGGTAGGATAGAGGCTTCATAGCAGATATCCAGCCCGATTATGTGCTATGAGATGAGGAATCTGTCCAGTCTTGAAGCGATCTGTTTGGACCTGCCTCTTCTGTTATTCCAGGTGAATTTCCTGTTTATGGTTGGGATATCAACCACCCTTATTTCTATCTGCATCTCTCTGAATCTTTCCATCTCCGGGTCTTCTCTACTTATTGAACCTCTGTGATCAGGACGACGAGATCTACACTCTAGTCTTGGGTCAAAGTCATTTTGAGCACTTTGATTTTCAAGTGCTCATAAGCCCTCTTTCTCTTGTGTGTCTTTGGAGCCACCTGGATCAATCCTCCCCACTGAGGAGCTTTTGGTCCTTCAAAAGGATGAAAAATAATCTACAACTTCTCTGGACCTTGCCTACATCACAAGCGTCTTGAAAAGGTCTCACTTCCATCTCCTTCACCTTTTTGCTTCAGAGCTTTAAGTGATGAGCTGACACCTGCTACCTCTACAAAATGTAGTACATTGTTTTGAAAATTACATGCTTGAATTTTATGACCAACTAATGACCCAAACATCCCACACTTGCCACAAGTTTATAACACATACTCGGTGGTCAAGTTTATATCAAGATGAATGCAAGACCCCAGCTATGACAACAAGGCCAACCTATCATTTTTGCTTCAACATGTGATGGAAAATGCATCATCACTATAACACATGATTTAAAAACACAAGACCAAACACTATTGTTTTGACAAGTGATGGAAACATAACATCACTTTCACAGTTTAACATGCGACACCAAATAAGACCAGACATCATTTTTGTTGAACAAGTTATGGAAAGCACATAATCACTTTTACATTTTAAAATGAGAAAAAATATTCACAAAAGCATGACCACAAAATGACAACATATCTAGAAACCATTTTTCACTTATCAATGTGAATGGGTCACCTCCTTCTGGTGGTTTTGCTTGTCAAACAATTGCTTCACCTTGTTCATACACCAACGCTTTGTCTTTAAGGTGCTACTTTGGATGGAGCCTCCAACATGTGGCTCTTTGATGGCCACCTCTGTCGCAATGATTGCAATATGTTTTCCTCCTCCAGATTTGATTAACGTGTTTCTTTACCTGCTGTCGAGAGGGTCTTCCATGCCTCATCCTTTTGTGTGCTGCCATTTTTTTCCAACAAATAGAAAATATATGAATATGTAATCCACAAAAGGCACATGTTTTTCGATGCCATGTTTTGCGTTCATCATTATGAACATGATTATAATCAACATGAACATTTGAATGTCGAGAGCTGTTTTACCTTTCCTTGTCGTCTCTGGCATAAGTATGGCAATGAGATCTTTCCTCATCTCTTTCCTTGTAATGGAAATTTCCTCATCTCTTTCATCATTCTCTTTCCTCAACGATTTTGATGATGTCTTGGATGAATCTTACACCTTCGAGCACTCTCCTTGAGTGTATCTCGAGCCTACAAATTGAGGTATCTGCATAACCTCCAAAGGTTCAGTTATGCCTTGGTTATTAACACCAAGTTCTTTTTCCTCCTCATGCCTCGTCCTTGTAAGGAGCCTCATGTTTGTCCCTGTAATTGGGATCTCCAAATCTCCAACAGAAATCATACTATGTGATGACGAAATCAAAAGGAAATCAACATCTTTTACCTCCTCTGTCGATTTGGAAAGAAGTAACGAGGGCTTCTCATCATCTGTTGTTGGTTGCTTCCTAGCTGTCTCAGAGCATTCCCCAACTTCCTTTCTAACATACCCAAGTCCTGCCTAACGGGGTAATTCTTCTACTTTGATGGGGTTGATAATGCCTTGGCCATTGACTCCCAAACCCTTTCCATCATACCCCATTCTCTTCAATAGTTTGGAGCCAATTCTTGTGGTATGATTTTAAAAAACAGTGAAATCATCATCAGGAAATATACATGAAGATGGAGAATTAATTTTTTACCTCACATGGGTCACGTTGCAGCTTTTCCAAGGTCTCGTCCTTTGCCTGCAGCTGTCATAGAAAGCTCTATTTTTCCTCTTTCTCTTCATGTAGACGCATCTTCAATTCAATGCTCTCTGTTTGAAGATTTCGTTTCTTGTGCTTCAGTTCTTCCAGGGCCTCTTCCGTGGATTGCAACTAAAGCTACAGTCACTCCTTTTCCTCTATATCCTTCTGTAGAGTTTCATACATTATTTCCACTCTTTTGTAAATGTTGAGCATGGTCTCGTACATCTCTTTTTCATCCTCTGTCAATGAATGTTCCATTGTTCACGCTTGCAATTCACATCAATGCAAAGACCATTTTGATACCACTTGATGCAGGTCCAAGTGTGACAAAGGACCCTTCAAAGACCTTTTACTTTGGTGATGTGTTAAATTTCATTTTAGAAAGAACATGAATGAATACATCTGCATGTTGAAAAGAAGAGGAACATAACAATCATCGACAACATAAAAAATAAGCTGTTCATAATAGATTTCATCCAGGAGGGACTCTGTCCCCAGGCCCTGGTGTCAAGATGGTGTAGGCCGCTACATTAAGTGTTGTCTATAGTGATGATGTACATAGAGGTTATGTTGCTATCATACAAGGATAGTTCCCTCACGCAGGAGTGGATCCAAGAGATGTTCTGCTACAGAAACTCTCAATAAAAAAATAACTCCTATTAGTATGAAACAAACTCATGCATGATGAGCATCCTTCCAACATGGCATAAAAGGGATCTCAAAACAAACATGTATGGTGACACATGAGTATCCCATCAACATACAACAAAGGGATCTCAAAGCAAAACATGATGAATCATGACAATAAGTACATCACATAGGCGATTCTATGTCATATCAAGTAGGAATCGTAAAAATGAGTAAGAAACGAGATCCCACATAAAACATAAATCAAGGACCTATGCATCACAATGCATAGTGAAAGAAGTACATGAACACTGCATATACCTCACAACCAAGGGCCATCTGAAGAAGCAGATGTCAAATTGCTGAAGTTTTCGGACCATCGATCTCACGACATCAATTGCATGACTTCTTGCACATGGATGTTGACACCTGCATTCCAATTAGAAAAGTGGTTGAAGAATGGAATGAGGTAATGAGAAATCTAAATGCACCATTAGATTTGTGACATTGAATAGTGCAAAATTGACTATCCAATTTTTGAATTTTTGAGAAGTAGAGATTCCTTAAAGATTCAGCTCCATGGGTGGACTAGAAATATGCAACTCCAAAGGTGAATCTTACATTGCCATTGCAATCCCTATAGAAAAGCATGAAAAAAACTGTAAATTTGACTATATTCCAACATGGAGAAAAATTACCTCCTCGAGAAAATTGAAAGGATCAACAATCATGGTTCCACCATCATACTAAAAATGGCCAAAAAATTTAGAACCTTGATGGAGACACGGACAACACCATTGCATTTGTGGCATTGAGAAGTGTTGAAACTATAAAATTTGTCAAAATTTGACAAAGTGAAAATTCGGCCCTCTTGCAAAATTCTACCTCGAACTGCGTGCACTGCCTTCCTCCACCTTGAAATTCATTCCCACTTCTAGTTCCTCCATCTACTTGGGTGCACTGATAAAAACTAGGTTTACGTAAATTTGTTGACAAATTAACCAATGCAGGTAGTTGGCATACATTACTTAAGTTGGTAAGTTGGTTGAGGATGGGTCAGGTGGTAAAACCCTGCTCCTCTTTTTATTAGAAAAAAATCACATAAAAACTTCTTTTACGAGGGTTTGGGTCCGCATTGGGCAACCCACCCCTTAAGCCTCACACTAGTAGCAAACATGTTTTGTTATATTACCGTTGGTGGTTGGTAATTTTATGGGCTGCGTGATACCACATTAATGGAGGGTGTTCGTATTTGGGGCTACCCTCTTGGGGGCTGGCCATGTGGGCCAAGCATGTTCGACCCCCACCATTCCCGTATTATATGCAATGTGTTGATGGGTTTCAAGGTGTGGATTGGGTCCACTGGAGGTGGCCCGAGCCCACCCCATAATAATGTGCATCAATTTCGTTGGGCAATGATGGTTGGAGGCTCGAGCTCATTTAATATAATGTGATATATTTTTTGTATTAAGGTTGCGGGAGGGACGGTGGGGTTGATGGCCGATCGGCCCAAAAGAATTGATTTTTATTCTTATATGTAATGTGGGTTTGGGGGTGGCACGGGTGGTGGCTGACCACCATAATATATATATTTTTAATTTCTATTTAAAATAGGGGAGCCTTTCTAATCTTTAGAAAATAAGGGATATTGGGCAAATTAACAAGGCCACAATTTCCATCGATTTCAAGAACTAGGTTCCATGGCTCAAGGTTGGTCAAATTGTAGGACACTTAAACCCAGCCCACAACTCAACTTGCACTAGAACTTTGACTGGCTCATTCTCCCTCATACGAGCTTGGATTGACAAACCATTCACATCTCTACGATCAAGACGACGAGGTCTGCGCTCTAGTCCTAGGTGGAAGTCATTCTGAGCACTCCGATTTTCGAGCATTCATAAACCCTATTTGTCCTATGTGTCTCTGGAGTCACCTGGATTAATGCGATAGGATGAAAAAAAATATATTCCATGTAAGGATTCTATTATTTGTTGGTACTACATCATATACGTAGATACATATGTTTTGAAAAATCCACGGTGAACATAATCACATAAAACAAAAGGTAAACTAAAGAAGGTGGGAATGATGTGGAATTTAGATAAAAGAAAAGAATTAGAAGAAACTAAACTAAAAATGTTTGAGTCCAAAACAAAGAAAACACGTAATTCAAGTATACCAACTAAGACTAGCCTCTTTATAAAGGTAGTCTTGGAAATCATTATGAGAACCAGTAGTTATTAATACAAGATTTCTGGTTGGTTGTAATTATAAGTGGAAACAATTAATACATTAACTTGACTATTATAGTGAAGTAATATATTAATTGAGGTGGATATTGGTGGCCACCTTCCTATTCCACTTGTAACCCTGACATTGTCTCTTTTAGTTTTTTAGTTTCTTTAATTGTAGCATAGTTTACTATTTTTGGCATCTTTTCGGGTCCTGAACTTTTGGAGCTATTTTGAGGCCCTAAATGACATTTTTAGGGAAAATGGAGAGACCAGAAATACCCCTATCTATGTCTCCTCTTTTATTTCCACCTTCTCTTCGAGATCTTCAAAACGAGGTATTATAATAGCCAAACAGAGATCGTATGCCAAAGTTACGACCCCGAGAAGTTGATGTACTGATTTACCCAAACAGGGCCCACAGTTTTGGCGCTTCATCTCCTAGGGTTAGGTTTGTGGATGTTTAGGGTTTTCCATTGTTTCTCAATAATAAATAGGCCTTTGAGCCTCATTATAACACAGTTCAAAGGCATGTAGCCACCACATCTCTTCTTAGAGATAAGCTACCATTGTCCTAGCCGGTTTATTTCCATTTCTATTTGTAAGTAGATCTCAGTATTTTACATTAATGAAATGAAGCATTATTTCTGTTCCATCTCTGTATTTATGGTTATATCTGTAATTTCTTGCATTCTTGTTTAAATCTCAATCAATGGTATCAGAGTCGTCTTGTCCTTCTCTGTTTTTATTTTGCATGTTGCCAATGAGATCGGGATATAAGGAGTTAAGGCTTGAACTGGTCGAACCTTTGCAAGACTAGCCTCACAAATCCGATGGCCTCCCATGGTGGATTAAGAGAAAGATGAGGGGGAAGGAGATCCTATCAAAATCTTCCTCTTAGAAGCCCTTGAGCGATAAAGGAATGCGATGATGGACAATTTTGTCCATATCCTTCAGTGGCTACCCAAGGGTGACACATCTACTTCCGGCAGGGACTCTGGAAGCCCCACAACCTTTAAGGTACAAGTTAAGTTTAACATTCCCATATTTGAGGGTCAGGTAGATGCAAACATTGTAGATATATGGTTAAATCTACTAGAAGGATATTTTTCTGTTCGTTAATTTTCCAGCCAACAAAAGATCACTTTTGCACTTCTCAAAGTAGCTCCCGACGTCAAGGACTAGTGGGAAACCTACTTTGAACAGAAGAAGGAAAGTACAAACTCATTATCTTCAGCCGCACACACTTGGAACTCGTTCTAGGATGTCATCAAGAAGCAGTACTACCTTGTCAGGAGCTATGAGGATAAATACATAAAGTGGACAGCACTGCGACAGGGAAGGGGTCAAGATGTACCAGAGTTTGCCAATGTTTCTCATACCCTTCACATGAAGTTGGTTAGTAAGGATTCTGAGAACCATTGGGTTCTCAAGCACCACAACTGCCTACACAGGTACATCCAGGACAAGATGGAGTTCGTGAACATCTCCTCACTTGGCACAACATATCGATATGCCATCAAGATCGAGGAAAAGTTTAAATAGAAGAAGTGAGACTTTTGATCTACAAATCTGAGGCAAGGGAAAGGTAGCCCCAACTATAGAACAAAGGAAAAATCCAAGGAAGGGTGGCCCAGGACAACCCGCCAAAGCCGCAAGCAAAGAACAACAATGTGAAGAGGAAGAAGGACATGGGAAAGTGGCGTGAGTTCCATAAGAGCTCCACTCACAACACAAGTGAGTGTTGGGCTAAGCAATCATTGGTGACTGAGCTAAAGGCTTCGGAATCAGATGCATGTTCCGACTCTAAGTCAGAACCCAACAAGGTGAATGACAAAGGGAAGTAGATTATCAATGCGGAGCCCAAAACCACCATTGCCACCACGAAGATCCAGAAGGAGGAACCTGAAGATCTAGAGGAGGAGGAGCACCTCTTCTACTTTGAGATGTGGGTAAAGCATTCCCTGTTACAATTCATTGTCGACAGTAGGAGCCAAGAGAACCTCATTTTGGTAGAGGTCATGAAGCGATTGAGCTTTCCGACCACGACACATACACAACCATACACCATCGAGTGGCTTCACCAAGGATGGGATCTTCACGTGACCGAGTGGTGCTACCTTCCATATAGCATCAAGCCCTTCATGGATGAGGTATTATGTGATGTTACTCCCCTTGATGTTTGTGATGTATTATTAGGACAACCATACTTATGGAAGTGACATTATTTATGAGTCAAGGCCTCGTGTTGTTATTGTTACCTTGAGAAATAAGTTATACACTTGATGTAGCACCGCCTACTGCCATCTCTTTGGCTACTGCAAAATAATGCAGTAAGCTCATTTCCAAAATTGGGAAATTTGTTTTCCTGATGATACGCCCTTAGGGAAAGAAGAAGACAGTGGCCACAACCTCTGAATAGGACCCCTCCACATGACAACAACAGATGGACAAGGTTGTGGAGGAGTACAAGGAACTCTTCACCTCTCCTGCAGGGATGCCTTTGCATTGTTAGGTCGAGCACTTCATCGATCTGACCCCAGGTGTGCCGATATACAATGGACCAACCTATCAGTGCTCCATTCTAGAGAATGGAAAAATCCATTGGCAGATTTAGGAGCTACTACAGAAAGGTCACATCCGGCTAAGTTCATCGCCTTGTGGGAGCCCAATCGTGCTAGTACAAAAGAAGGATGGGACTTCGAGACTCTGTATTGAATATCAAGCGCTGAACAAGATCTCAGTATTTTACATTAATGAAATGAAGCATTATTTCTGTTGCATCTCTGTATTTATGGTTATATCTGTAATTTTTTGCATTCTTGTTTAAATCTCGATCAATGGTATCAGAGTGGTCTTGTCTTTCTCTGTTTTTTTTTTTGCATGTCGCCAACGAGGTCGGGATATAAGGAGTTAAGGCTTGAACTGGTCGAACCTTTGCAGACGAGCCTCACAAATCCAATGGCCTGGTGGATGAAGAGAAAGATGAGGGGGAAGGAGATCCTATCAAAATCTTGCTCTAAGAAGCCCTCGAGCGATAAAGGAATGCGATGATGGACAATTTTGTCCATATCCTTCAGTGGCTACCCAAGGGTGACACATATACTTCCGACAGGTACTTTGGAAGGCCCACAACCTTTAAGGTACAAGTTAAGTTTAATATTCCCATATTTGAGAGTCAGGTAGATGCAGATGTTGTAGATAAATGGTTAAATCTGCTAGAAGGATATTTTTCCGTTCGTTAATTTTCCAGCCAAGAAAATATCACATTTACACTTCTCAAAGTAGCCCCCCACGTCAAGGACTGGTGGGAAACCTACTGTGAACAAAAGAAGGAAAGTACAAACACATTATCTTCAGCCGCACACACTTGGAACTCGTCCAGGATGTCATCAAGAAGCAGTACTACCCTGTCAGGAGCTATGAGGATAAATACATAAACTGGACAATGCTGTGACAGGGAAGGGATCAAGATGTACCAGAGTTTACCAATGTTTCTCATACCCTTCACATGAATTTGGTTATTAAGGATACTGAGAACCATTGTGTTCTCAAGTACCCCAACTGTCTACACAGGTACATCCAGGGCAAGATGGATTTCGTGAATATCTCCTAACTTGGCACACCATATCGATATGCCATCAATATCGAGGAAAATTTTAAATAGAAGAAGTGAGACTTTTGATCTACGAATCTGTGGCAAGGGAAAGGTACCCCCAAACTATAGAACAAAGGACAAAGCCAAGGCAGGGTGGCCCAGGACAACCGGCCAAAGCTGCAAGGAAAGAACAACACTGTGAAGAGGAAGAAGGACACGGGAAAGTGGCGTGAGTTCCATAAGAGCTCCACTCATAACAAAAGTGAGTGTTGGGCTAAGCAATCACTGTTTACTGAGCTAAAGGCTTCAGAATCAGATGCATGTTCTAACTCTAAGTTAGAACCAAATAAGGTGAATGGCAAAGGGAAGTAGATTATCGATGCGGAGCCCAAAACCACCATTGCCACTACAAAGATCCAGAAGGAGGAACACGAAGATCCAGAGGAGGAGGAGCACCTCTTCTACTCTGAGATGTGGGTAAAGTATTCCCCGTTACAGTTCATTGTCGACAGCAGGAGCCAAAAGAACCTCATTTTGGTAGAGGTCATGAAGCGACTAAGCTTACTGACCATGGCACATACACAACCATACACCATTGAGTGGCTTCACCAAGGCTGGGATCTTCGCGTGACCGAGTGTTGCTACCTTCCATACAGCATCAAGCCCTTCATGGATGAGGTATTATGTGATGCTACTCCCCTTTATGTTTGTGATGTATTATTAGGACAACCATACTTATGGAAGTGACATTTTGTGTATGAGTCAAGGCCTCGTGTTGTTATTGTTACCTTGGGAAATAAGTTATACACTTGACGTAGCACCGCCTACTACCATCTCTTTGGTTACTGCAAAATAATGCAGTAAGCTCATTTCCAAAATTGGGAAATTTGTTTTCCTGATGATACGCCCTTAGGGAGAGAAGAAGGCGGTGGCCACAACCTCTGAATAGGGCCCCTCCACATGGCAACAACAGATGGACAAGGTCATGGAGGAGTACAAGGAACTCTTCACCTCCCCTGCATGGATGCCTCTGCACTGTTAGGTCGAGCACTTCATCGATCTAACCCCAGGTGTGCCGCTATGCAATGGACCAACCTATCAGTGCTCCATTCTAGAGAATGGAAAAATCCATAGGCAGATTCAAGAGCTGCTATAGAAAGATCACATCTAGCTGAGTTCATCACCTTGTGGGAGCCCAATCGTGTTAGTACAAAAGAAGGATGGGACTTTGAGACTCTGTATTGAATATCGAGCGTTGAATAAGATCTCAGTATTTTACATTAATGAAATGAAGCATTATTTCTGTTGCATCACTGTATTTATGGTTATATCTGTAATTTTTTGCATTCTTGTTTAACTCTCGATCAATGGTATCAGAGTGGCTTGTCTTTCTCTATTTTTTTTTTGCATGTTGCCAACGAGCTCAGGATATAAGGAGTTAAGGCTTGCACTGGTCAAACCTTTGCAAGACCAGCCTCACAAATCAGATGGCCTCCCATGGTGGATGAAGAGAAAGATGAGGGGAAAGGAGATCCTATCAAAATCTCGCTCTAAGAAGCCCTCGAACGACAAAGGAATGCGATGATGGACAATTTTGTCCATATCCTTCAGTGGCTACCCAAGCGTGACACATCTACTTCCGACAGGTACCCTAGAAGCCCCATAACCTTTAAGGTTTTAAGTTTAACATTCCCATATTTGAGGGTCAGGTAGATGTAGTAGATAAATGGTTAAATTTGCTAGAAGGATATTTTTCCATTTGTTAATTTTCCAGCAAAGAAAAGATCACTTTTGCACTTCTCAAAGTAGCCCCCCACATCACGGACTGGTGGGAAACCTACTGTGAACAGAAGAAGGAAAGTACAAACTCATTATCTTCAGCTGCACACACTTGGAACTCGTTCCAGGATGTCATCAAGAAGCAGTACTACCCTGTCAGGAGCTATGAGGATAAATACATAAAGTGGACAACGCTGCGACAGGGAAGGGACCAAGATGTACCAGAGTTTACCAATGTTTCTCATACCCTTCGCATGAAGTTGGTTATTAAGGATTCTGAGAACCATTTGGTTCTCAAGTACCGCAGCTGCCTACACAGGTACATCTAGGACAAGATGGAGTTTCTGAACATCTCCTCACTTGGCACATCATATCGATATGCCGTCAAGATTGAGGAAAAGTTTAAATAGAAGAAGTGAGACTTTTGATCTACGAATCTGAGGTGAGGGAAAGGTACCCCCAAACTATAGAACAAAGGACAAAGCCAAGGTAGGGTGGCCTAGGACAAATCGCCAAAGTCGTAAGCAAAGAACAACACCATGAAGAGGAAGAAGGACACGGGAAAGTTGTGTGAGTTCCATAAGAGCTCCACTCACAACACAAGTGAGTGTTGGGCTAAGCAATCACTGGTGACTGAGCTAAAGGCTTCGATATCAGATGCATGTTCCAACTCTAAGTCAGAACCCAACAAGGTGAATGACAAAGGGAGGTATATTATCGATGCGGAGCCCAAAACCACCATTTCCACCATGAATATCCAGAAGGAGGAATCCGAAATCCAGAGGAGGAGGAGCACCTCTTCTACTTCGAGACGTGGGTAAAGCGTTCCCTGTTAGAGTTCATTATCGACAACAGGAGCCAAAAGAACCTCATTTTGGTAGAGGTCATGAAGCGACTGAGCTTACTGACCATGACACATAAACAACTATACACCATCGAGTGGCTTTACCAAGGATAGGATCTTCATGTGACCAAGTGGTGCTACCTTCCATACAACATCAAGCCCTTCACGGATGAGGTATTATGTGATGCTACTCCCCTTGATGTTGGTGATGTATTATTAGGACAACCATACTTATGGAAGTGACATTCTGTGTATGAGTCAAGGCCTCGTGTTGTTATTGTTACCTTGGGAAATAAGTTATACACTTGACGTAGCACCGCCTACTGCCATCTCTTTGGTTACTACAAAATAATGCAGTAAGCTCATTTCCAAAATTGGGAAATTTGTTTTCCTGATGATACGCCCTTAGGGAAAGAAGAAGACGGTGGCCCCAACCTCTGAATAGGGCCCCTCCACATTACAATGACAGATGGACAAGGTCATGGAGGAGTACAAGGAACTCTTCACCTCCCCTGCAGGGATGCCTCTGCATTGTCAGGTCGAGCACTTCATCGATCTGACCCCAGGTGTGCCTCTATGCAATGGACCAACCTATCAGTGCTCTGTTCTAGAGAATGGAAAAATCCGTAGGCAGATTCAGGAGTTACTACAGAAAGGTCACATCCGGCTAAGTTCATTGCCTTGTGGGAGCCCAATCGTGTTAGTACAAAAGAAGGATGGGACTTTGAGACTCTGTATTGAATATCGAACACTGGACAAGATCACTGTCTAGAATAGGTACCTAATCTCACAAATTAATGACCTTATGGACCAACTAAAGGGGAAAAAATATTTCAGCAAGATCAACTTGAAGTCAAGATATCACCAAGTACCAATCGAACCCCTCCGATGTGTGGAAGACTAACTTCAATGCCAAGGAGGGCCTTTTCGAATGGTTGGTTATGCCTTTTGGGTTGACAAATGATCCTGCAGCCTTCATGAGGTTGATGGATGACATCTTGTGGCCATTCACCAACTCATTTGTAGTGGTATACTTGGATGACATCCTGATCTTCAGCCAAAGTTGGCAAGAGAACCTCTTCCACATCTGACAGGTTCTCCAAACACTGCAACAACACAAACTCTGTGCCAATTTGGAGGAATGCACTTTTGGCATGACCAAGGTTCAATATCTAGGATACATTATTGATGAATGGGGGATGCATCTGGATCTAGCCAAGATCCAAGTCATCTAGGATTGGCCAGCTCCAACCACTTTGACAGGGCTCCTCATCTTTCTGGGTCTTTCCAATTTCTACCGCAGGTTGTGTTGGGATTCTCTCATATCACTTGGCCCTTGAGTCAAGTCACCAAGGGAGGAGCGAAAGAAAATTCTTTTGGTCTGAATCTCAACAGAAGGCATTCAAAGAGTTGAAACATCACCTCTACTCTACACCTGTGCTTGTATTACCAGACTTGCAAGAACCATTTGAGATAGAGACAAATGCCTCTAACTATGCTATTGGGGCAGTCCTTACTCAACAGGGGCATCCAGTGGCATATCACAGTGAGACACCTTCAGACGCAGTCTGAAAGTATCCCACTTATGACAAAGATATGTATTCCATTGTGCGGGCCTGCCGACAATGGAAGCATTACATTTTGGGGAAGAAAACAGTCATCTACACAAACCACCGACCTCTGTAGTTGATACAGACACAAGGGAAGTTGCAGAATGATTGCCATCATAAGTGGTCCACATACCTGCAAAAAATCCATTTGAATATCAAGTATAAGAAGGGCAACACCAATAATGTTGCAGATTGCCTCAACCGACCACCGACCATGACGTTAACCATTGTGCTCAACTCTTGTGGGCACGAGATTTTTGATTGGCCACTTCTCTTCAAAAGCAACTGAAATTCAGCCACACATACCAGATGCTCTTGGAGGGTTAGTAAGCTTCATATTTTCACCTCTAAGCTGCCATGTTATGCCACCTGGGACACCTTTGCGTTACTTCAAGAGAGTGTGCGAAGATGATTTGGGAAGCACACTATAGTCAGGCTGTTGGGAATTTTGGGGTCGAGAAAATGGTGGCAGTACTACAGAAGTATTTCTATTGGTCGAATCTTTGACAAGATGTCAGGAAGTACATCAGATCCTGCATTGCCAACGCCATTTCCAAACCAACCATCAATAAGCATGGCCTCTATACTCTGCTTCCTAACCCCAGTCGTACTTGAGAATTCATCTCCATGGATTGCATGTTAGGTGTTCCTTCTACTAGGAATCGCAATGACTGTGTTTTTGTAATCGTCGACAGATTCCCGAAGATGGCCATTATGGTGCCCTGCAAGAAGAATATCATAGCGGAAGCCATTGTTAAACTCTTCTTTGAATGAGTGTGGGTACACTTTGGGATCCCACAGTCTATCATCTCATATCTGGATAGTAGGTTCCTCAGTACATTTTGGTCCAGTCTATGGTCGATGCTAGACACCAAGCTCACTAAGTCCATAGTTTTCCATCCCCAAACTAATGGCCAAAATGAGGTCGTCAACAGGATGATTGTACACATTATGCGCATGTACAACTCAAAGCATCCACACACATGGGATGAAAGTGTCCCCTATTTCTAACATAGCTATAATCAGGCTCTCCAAAGCTCAACTGGCCACAACCCTTTTCAGGGGGTCTTGGGATTCCAACCACTATGTCCCATTGATGTGGCCATGCCATTTGCAGCTACTCATGCAGATTGGACTCATGTCCATTCTGAAACCGATAAGGAACACAATTTCATTGAGAACATCAAACATATTTGCGAGGAAGTCCACAACATTATGGAGAAATCAAATGCCAATTACAAGCAGTGACATCATGAACATCGGGTGCCACACAAGTTTCAGGTGGGCGACAAGCTCTGGTTGCATTAGCAAAAGGAATGCGTTATCGAAGCCTATCATAAACTTAGACCACTTCGATATGGTCCTTACACCATTACCAAGGCAGTGGGAGACAATGAATTTGAGTTCAACATTTCCCCATTCCTTGGCCTACACCTAGTGTTCAATGTGGACTTCCTTCAACCATACTTCCCACCATTGCTAGACACATCAGACATTGTAGAACAACTCACACCTACATAGTTAAATCCTGATTGCAGGGAACAAGCCACAACTCATCGGATCATGGACACATAGATCAAGAACACCCAACAACAAAGGATCCAACCATATCGATTTCTCAAAGTAGGTCAACTCCTTCACAAGGGCAAGTGGCTCACCACGGAACAAGTTCAGCAAAAGTTTCCTCACCTCATGGAGGAGCTCAATTCAATGGGTACCATTGCCTCCTAAGGGGGGAGGAATGATCCAGGTGGATATTGGTGGCCACCTTACTATTACACTTGGACCCCAAACACTGTCTCTTTTATTTTTTTGGTTTCCTTAATTGTAGCACAGTTTACTAATTTTGGCAGTTTTTCGGGTCGTGGAATTTTGGAGCCGTTTTGAGGCCCTAAACGACAGTTTTAGGGAAAATGGAGAGATTAGAAATGCCCCATACTAGCCTGCCTAATTGTTTTTGGTCTTCTCTTTGAGATATTTGAAAGAAGGTATTGTGATAGTGAAACAAAGATCGTATGCCAAAGTTACGACCTCGGGAAGTTCATGTACCAATTTACTGAAACGGGGCCCATAGTTTTGGCGCTTCATCTCCTAGGGTTATGTTTTTGGATGTTTAGGGTTTTCCATTGCTTCTCAATGATAAATAGGCCTTTGAGCCTCATTGTAACATAGTTCAAAGGCATGTAGCCACCACATCTCTTCTCAGAGATAAGCTACCATCGCCCTAGCTGATTTATTTCCATTTCTGTTTGTATGCATATTTCATTATTTTACATTAATGAAATGAAGTATTATTTCTGTTGCATCTCTATATTTATGGTTATATCTATAATTCGTTGTGTTCCTGTTTAAATCCGGATCAGACTAAGAATACCAATATACCAGCTAAGACTAGCCTCTTTATAAAGGTAGCCTTGGAAATCATTATGAGAGCTAGTAGTTATTACTACAAGATTTCTGGTTGGTTGTAAACATAGGTGGAAACAATTAAGACATTAAGTCGACTATTATAGTGAAGTAATATATATACCTATATGTCCCTTTCTATGGGTAAGGTATATGCTCGAGTATAATTTTAAACTATATCACTCAAAAATATATAATAATTCACATTCTTGGTAGCTTGGGAGGACAAATAAATAGAAAATATATGTAATGTATCAAGTCCTTCACATTATAGCTTGAGAATTCAAGAGAGGGTCATCATGGTGAGTGGTTTTTGACCTTTAAATTTTTAATACTCATTTATATTAATCTGTGTTCAATCTATGTGGGATCAATAATTTCAAGCTACTGGTATAACATGCCAAGTAAGTATTAATCAAATAGTGAAGTGAAAGTTAGGCAGACCTATGATATCCAAGTTGAGATAGGGTTATAGATATGTATATTAACCTAGTAGTGGAAAATAATATAAGCCCATTAGCTGCAACTAGGTGAAACCATGAACTCAAGGTTGATAAAAAAGCATAAAAAAAATTGTAAGTACCACATATGCTATTATATTGAATATTTATTTAATTCAGAAGCAACTATAGAAACTTAACCCAAGGGTTGCTAATGCATCGACATTCACACATAATTTGGACTCGGAGATGTTAGTATTATTTTAATGTGATATCTATTATAAATAACAAAAAAAAGCATCCTAAAGCATATTTTCGATAAGTAATAGAACAACATTCATCATGTCGGAACTATATAAACAGTGCAAGATCAGCCCACAACTACTGTACATGATGGACAATTGATAAATGAGCTAACAACAAAAGTATATGTATGCCTATTCAAATCTTGAAATTTGAACAAACTAGATTAAATTTCCATTAAAGGAAATTGATCTCCTATGATGTAAATGGGGTTTTTGAATAACTTATATAAATCCCATAAGATCTTTAACATACAAAACATAATAGTAGATGATAGGTATACTTGAGTAAAGACTCATTACAACTAGTTTTTATACATGCTTCAATGAATTAGACAATCAGTAATTTATATATATATATATATATATATATATATATATATAATATATATATATATATATATATATATATATATATATATTCAATAAAAAATTATCATGCAGGTGAGGATGGAGCACTAAGAAATAATAAATTCTTATCCTCACATTATTTATTCCAACTGAAATTGGGTTGAAATTATACAAATAAGAGTAACTCAACGAAAATATCTTAATTTGGGAAATTCCAGGTGCCAAACCATAGGCTTCAGTGTAGGCATACCGAAGTCGTAAGTTCAGAAAGGGCCGACCTGTGGTTATATGTAGAAGATTCATGGTGTTGACAAAAATATATGACTTCAAATCTAGGTAGACACTTTCCTTATAGTGAGTTAGGACGACATAACTGCAAATTAGAGGCGACATATACATATGAAAAAAAAAGAAAACCTCCAATGTTAAAAATGTTTGGAAAGAAAACAAACAAGGATATTCTTCCTAAATAGTATAATTTATAATGAGTGTGATGAAATTTTCGCTCTAACCATAGGCACATTAGAAACGAACGACTGGAATTCATTAGTAGCAACTCGAAGTAGAAAATGGTTGTAGTAGAGTACCCAACGGGTAGCATGTGGGGTTCTTCTAGAGCCCGTTAAACACATATCGAGAATAAAAGTAAACCATAATAATTATTAAAATACATGGATAACATATGCCAAAAATATTATGTTCTAAGTCAGGTTTATACCCAACAAAACCTAGAGAATTTATCATAACATGATAAAGAATAAAGTAAACACAATGACCATACTTCTACTACGAATAGCTAAAAGCCTTGCAGGCATATCTGGAAATACTCTGGAAGTAACCAAACTACCCCTACCCTTTTTTTGAAAGAAAAGATTCACTTAAGCAATTGGGAACTCAGGATATAGAGCAAGGGTTTTACATTCATGAAGTCGATAGAGAACTCATTGTTCTCAAAAGATTAAGAATAGATTGGTACTTGAGAATGAAGCAATTAAAAATTGAGGAGTAGTATCTCCAAGTTGAATTTAACCCAACACTTAAAGTAAGAATGGAAAAATTTGGATAATAGGTCCAACGCTGGATAAAATACAGAAATGGTAAGAGATATACACATAAGGAAATTATAGAACCCTACTACTAAGAATTGCATGGAACTTTACCAAAATATACCTTTGTAGAAGTTGGAGTTGTAAGGAACAAAGAAAACTCATGATTATCCTAGTGGAGCTACATTCTGGTTTCCAAAATAAAAATCGTTAATGTAATCACAACCGTAATGTGATTGAAGTTAAGGTTAATCAATTTTAGCCCTAACTTGTGGCCTCTATGTTTTGTAACTTGCTACAAAAATTTTGAAACTCTGAAAGAGGATGAGGATTACCCAAATCTCTAACTGAATTACTTTCAACAAGAAAAAGGAAAAACATACCAACCTTGCAATATGAAAGGTTGAATCTAGAAGTAAATAAAATACACTTGTCGATAAATATTGAGAACCCAATAATGAATTAACAAGTAGAAAATGAAATCTCTCAAAAATAAATTAGTATGGGACTGAACTTGACCATAGAGAATGTCGATGTCTTGTTTGAGGACTCTTGTGATATACTTAAGTTGGTACTAAAATGGTATTGATGCCAAAATATTTGGAAATACGGTGAAACAAATTAAAAGCAAGAGTAGAATCATAAGTACAATACAGAAAATTAAACTAGTCCTCATGGGATAAACCAAATGCAAAAAAAAAAACCTTGCACTTATTTCCATTGGGGCGAAACACCAACTTGGAGGAGTAATATAACTCCGCCACAAAACTTTGGTATGGAGTCCCAAATGCCAAAATTCCAAGGTCATGAATAACAGTGCTTTACAGGCATGATTAAACCTCAAGGCAACGGATGAAAATGAAATGAGGGAATAAGCAGTAAGTGGATTGAGCTCAGGTTGAAGGAGTGAACCTCCACCCTCTAATTGGTAAATCACTTCCCCATCATCTGATTTTCTAGGTACTGGAGACCACAGGGATTTCACATCAACACTATAGGTATGGCCCTCAATGATTCACTAGCCAAAGCTCAAGGAACATTAAATAGGCATGCCATTAAGACACATATCTAGTTTCTAATTAGAAGAGACAAGGAGTCATAAATGTAAAGGAATACCTTCTTATACCAAGTATCTAATAAGTAATATATGTTGAATAAGTAGTACTTGTATATTAATACAAATATGTTAAATTAAATATTATATATATATATAATATATATATAGATATATATATATATATATATATATATAATAAAATATATCCCTTTTGTTAGGCACATTTGAAGGGACAATAGTAATAGGGGTGGAGTGGCACCCCTTATTATAAGGAACTTTTATCACATTTCGAAGCAAGGGATATTAGAATTAATTCAGCACGGGTTAAATGTATACCCCATGAACAATAGATAACTTAGTTTTATTGATTAAAGAAAAAAATTGAGGGAACTTTTGTATGTGACATATGATACTAAACCAAGTTAAAATATTGAGGCCTATGGGCCAACTCAGAACTGTGATCATCAACTAGATCAAACTAAGTGTGAATAAGGCTAAAGTGTCTTACAAATAAATTCAATCAAGTATAAAAGCAGAAGAGGAATGAGGAAAGGAGTAGTACCCATTAGATATTAATGGAAAAGACCGGATATAAAAATTGGTTGTTATAAACTGAAGTATCTATTAGACATAAGCTACAAATGCTTTCATATCTACTAACATATATACAAATAGTTATTGTAATATATTGTTCTTTCTAATGACAATGTGAGATATACATACATACAGTGAAAAAATTTCCTTTGACTACTTTGTTATACAACCCATTATATGGTTTTGACAAGTTATTACCGTTCTATAAGTCACTATGCCTTAAAAGTAAGGAACTCATTTGAGAAATATGATCTCTCATATGTTAAATATAAGACCTACATAACAAGATGATTTTAATTATAGATGTAGGAAGAAACACAAGAGTGGTCGTACTATATACACACAAAGAATGGTGTGAGATATGATTTTCTTTGAACAAAACTATACATGGATATGTTTTTATAACATCAAATTTTTAACAAGATTTTTATGGGTGGGAGTTAGAAACACCATACAAGTATGTTACATCAACAAGTTCATGCATAATATTGGGTAGTGAAGAATGTGATGAAATATGTTTTGTACAAAATAATATTGTACATGATGGAAAACTGTGCGGAATAGAACTTGTACATAGCATATGACAGATCAAGTGTAAAGGTCAATTTTGTCATTCTTTACTTGGTGGGGAACTACAAAATAAATATTGAATAGTTAGTTGTTACGAGCTACATAAAACATGTAATATTCAAGAATATCCAGGAGGAATATAACTGCCTATTCTTTACTTGGTGGGGAACTACAAAATAAATATTGAATAGTTAGTTGTTACGAGCTACATAAAACATGTAATATTCAAGAATATCCAGGAGGAATATAACTGCCTAGTACTAGCATCAGTAAGTTCTAAAATGTGTTTAAATTGCTTAGGGAAAAAAATGAACACATACCAATCATGGAATGCCAAACAAAAGTTAAATAACTTAGTACGTAGTTATAATTGTATAAAAATAGGATGCATAATTACATAACCATGGTATGTACTACTATTTTATTCAAACAAAAAATATAGCGCAAGGGAAATTCAAGAAGTGATTTCATTACAAAAGGTTTGTGTAAGCTTTATATGGTAGCAAGCTGATGCAAAGTGATACAATAACTTACATTATGGACGAAGAATACAGTAAACATGAAAGAAGTTAAATTATGAATAAAGAATGCAAAGTGTTGTTATGAACATATTATTTCCAAACTGAGTTGTGCACATATACAAGTGAGGTTTAATGGATAGAGGTATATATATATGCAATCATATAAGAAAGGTTTGAACCTAGAAACTAGGAGCAGACAATGCATATACAAAAAGGATAAGACACTATTAGATATATAAACACCAATAGAATGATGATAAAGTGTAGCACAATACAACAAATGCTCAAAAATGAGTCTTTTTTATGATAGTTAATATTAATATTGGCACAATTGAAACATTTCTATCAAGTACATACTAGCAACATAAATTATAAGGATTGATTCCATTATAGACTAGAACTTTTATGTTCAAATGTATGACTATTTTAAATAATGGGAGAAAAGAAAAAAAATAAAACAATTCTAAGCAGGTAAACTGGAAAATTATATACCCAAGAAAATCCTTAAGAGGGAAGGGTAATGGCCCTAAAAAGAGGGCATAAATTATTGATTGGTAAGGTTGAAGGAGGAAATGATCTTGGACATGTTTAAAATATAAGATAAAGAAATTTGTAATCACGAGAATTGGTTGAAAACAAAAATACTTTACAGTTGTATAAAATGGCTAATTAGTTACTAAAAAAGTGACTAAATTTTGTATATAAATCATCATTTTTCAGTCGTTGACTAGTAGCAGCTATTTTATAGTATCTTATATTGTGACCAATGTTTACTCATTTTTACCTTAGTCATTAATTGGTTGTTTCAATTTTATAGTCTAGTAGTTTATTGATTTTTTAATTTCATCATTAATTTATTCATTGATTTAATCATTAATTGCCACAACTAATGACCAAATATGCAACAAAATATATTACTATATGATAGCCCAATAAAACTAATTAACCACCAAAGAAATATGATCAAAATGTTGGTTGTGTTATAGAATACTAAAAATTCTCTGCTAATAGTCATATATATGCAAATTTTAGCCATCATTTGAAAGTAATTAATGGCCATCAAAATATGATTAAGTTTTGGTCGTGTTATAAGATATTATAAATTAGCTACTAATAGTAGTATATATGCAAAATTCAGTTTTCATTTGTAATAAAAAAATTATCATTTGTAGTAGTCATTTTTTTTGGAGTTTCATATTCATTATATAAACGACTGATTTTGTAGTTTATACTTATTTTATTTACTTTCATTAATAATCATTATAAACAACTAATTTAGTTGTATATTCATTTTATTTGTGTTTATCATTAATCAATATAAACTACTAATCTAGTAGTTTTAGATTGATTTTATGTGTTCATTAATAATCAACAAGATTAATTAGTATGATTTTGTGACTAAATTTAAAAAATGTCATACAATGTGCATGTTCATCTAATATGAAAACATTGTTAGATTTCATACAATATGAAAACATTGTTACACATGTTAATTACAATACTAAATAATATCAAGTCCAACTATAAATAATTTCAAACACATAAATTATGTTATATTAAATTTCAAGTATTACAATAAGAGTTTCCAATTTAATATTGGTATTACATGAAATATTGTTTCATCACTTAAAAACATTATCATTCTATTTCCAAGGCAGTGTAGGTGAATTCACCAACTCTAAAGACTTGATCGTTAGTCTCTATGTGTGTGTCTCATCTGAGATATTTCCTTTACGGGTGTTTCTAGACTGGTTTTCTTCTCTTTTTTTATTTCTGCATTTGTCACTCTAGTGTTATTATTCTCCTCTTTTTTCAATTACTTATTTTGGCCATTAATACTAAGTTCCTCTTATGAAATGAAATACGATATAATGTAGAGTATAAGACATAAAGTACGATGAAAAATGGACTACAAACTAAAGTATACTATAAAGGATTTATACAACATATACTTCAACACCATCTATGTCAATGCCATTTTACCCCAGAAAAGCAAGAAACTCGAACAAGTTTTCTTCAGTTGGGTGATAGTGACCACTATGTGGCTGGATGAACTTTATAAACAAAACAAATAAAACATCACCATAGAAAAATAACACCTTGGGAACTTAATAACAATAATGTCAACTAAGTTACAATCTCAAAAAGATAAAATTTTAGATATCTTGTGAAAACAAACGTAAAGGGAAAGACAAAATATAAAAAATAACATATGACAAATAACTGTAAAATTGCATCATAGAAGAAAAACATTATCTTATGGTTACCCATACATGTGGGTGGGTAACATGCCCCAATATGCCATGATCCTTAGGGTCTAGAAGAAGTAAACCTCCTACTAGCATAATAATTGATTGATGGCATCTTGGCATTGCCTCTCTTTTGTGAGTCAAGAAAATAAAAATAAGTCCATCATTAACTAGTTGTACTCCATAGTATGATTTTCTCATGTTATCTCCACATACCTAGCAAAAATGACATATATACCAAACAAATGGAATTTTGGAATTGTTTCTAAAACTATGTCATTTATACCCCCTTCCAATGTATCTAACCAAATATACCAACTTGATTTTCTTCTTTCATATTCATTTACATCCTAAAAAATATTCGTTTCAAAAACAAAAACAACCCCAATATCTCAAGATCCTAGTTCTCATTCATATTCTACATAAACCATAAGAATTAATACTATCTTATGATTAACATTGTACAACAACGAAGATACACAAAAATAACTATTCGTATAAAACAAAAATGAAGCTGTTAATATAAGACAAACAATGAAGCTACACAATGAAGCTTATTTTATATTGGTATAATGAATCTTAATTTGTAATGGTAACTACACAAAATAGACATGAAGTTATTGGTATAAAATAAACAACAATGAAGCTACACGATATACTCATTCAATTGGTATACGTTCTAAACATAAGGAGAAACAAAGCAATGCATTTTTCTCTACAATGTGTTCTACCAAATAAAATGGTAAAAATGCTAGAGGAAAACTCTCTTCTTTACAATGAATTTTAAGAAGAATAAATGGATATTCAATTCCTTATATTCTATTTTAAGAAATCCATTTGCCTTCTACTGTCAAAGTACTTCCACATAAAGAGATATAACATTTCAAGCTTCCACATAAATTATAGAAATTTAGAATGATACTTCCATAAACAAAAAAATTAATTAGACCCAGACAAATCACATACTTGTGACAAGAAAATACATGCAAATTAACACTCTCTTATGATCAACCCATTAGTTTCAATATATATATATATATATTTTTTTTTTTCTTCTTTCCATTCTTGATTCACATAAAGTGATCTTCTATTATTTGGTCAACAAGTTGTCATTAAAAGCGATAATTCCATCATTTTTCATGAAATGTCCCCATGCAACCTGCACAAAGATACCAATAATTATGTTGGTTGTTGTACCAAGAGTTCATAAACAATAAGATAGTGAAAGAAGGTAGGACATCCATGCCAGAATATTTCAACATTGTATCTAGTATTGCAGAAAAAGCATCTTCTTCATCTCACAACTACAATCTCACTCTTGAAAAGCTTTTGCATGGCATTGAATACATGTTCGAAAAGAACTTTATAATCATAATACCTATTTTTGCATGTTTTATAATGTTCCTTGGAATTTCACAAAACCAAATTTCTTAAAATTACAAGAACCAAAAGGACAAATGATCGCTTGCTCCCATTCATTTGCAATGGCACACCATGGCCAAATATGATATACAGGAGGTTGTTAGGTGTCATACCAATCTTTCAAAATGATATTTGTTTGGACACAAGGCATATACACCAAAAGTGTTTTGATATGGACTCTATCAAACTCATGCAAGAGTCTAACAACACTTAAGATATTAGCCTTATAAGAATAAAGGCCCCTTAAAACAATCCATAGGATGTCCACAAAGAAAGACGGTAATTATGATCTATTTTCATGCAAGTTGCATAATACTATTGATTTGCTTTCTTTATTTTGGTAAAAGTACCTAAATGTGATTATTCCAATTTTCAAATGAACTGAAATGCTTAGGATATACAAAGAAGAAATCAACTATTGTTAGCATTTTTCATTCATTCACAAAAGTAAGCATTGGATTCATACAAAACAAGATAAGGAAATATTTTATGAAATGCCCATTATAGTACAAAAAGTTTCCTCCAAGGATCCAACAATCTAACCAATTATCTACATGGAGGGATCGGATTCTTATAAAATAACTTAGTGTGAAGACAATAAATACTTTAAAAATATCATAACGAAAAGATACAATATTGGCAAAAATCTTGAGTGATCTAAAATATTATGTTTGACCCAACGAGTCTCAGCCGAATAAACCTAAATCTAAATATTCCTCACTAATTCAAGAAAAATGCCCTATGAAGTCTACCTAGTTGTAAATGTAGCATCATGGATTTAACTTGGACACTGTGGCTTGCAAAAAGCATTGAGAGGAGATAATGATAATTCAGGAGGTGGTCCGAGTTCATGTATCTACAACCTCCAAGAAAAATAAGAGAAAGAGTAGATATTTAAAAAGATATCTAATAGTTTAGTGTTTGGTTATATTGTTTGAAAATGTTATTTTCGTGTGCCATCTGATCATATTTTTGTTTTGTAAGTCATACCTAGCTTGGACCATTAATAAATGGTCCATCCCTATCAATGTGAGCTACATGTTTAGGAACTGTAGGATATCCATTCTCCATTTCATGATACATGGAAATTGCAACAAATTATAAACTCCAAGAGTCTTGATAAGTCCATGAATCTCACATGCAAATAAAAGGGGTAAATCCATATTCACAAATTCACGGCTTCTCTATGTCTATCAACATTGGAATGATGGATAGTTAAGTTATTTACCAAATATGTAGGAGAGAAATCTCAAGCCCTTTTTGAATCTTTGCCACTTTGTAGATGAAAGAGACTTTGTAAATGATGGTCTAAACAAAAGGGTTCCAACTAGAGGTTGCTGAGAACAAGACTCTTCAAGAGCTAGTTCAACATAGCGATGAAATGAGAAGGTATGAGAATCTATCAAATCTATATCCTTAAATTAATTTACAAACAATTGATATTCACCTTAGGCTTCCATTTAAAAAAAAATAAGAAATTAGATCGTGTTCCATGAAGGTGAAAGGGAAGATAAAATTTCAAGTCACTCATAAGAAGCAAGGTGCCAATATTTTTGATATTTTTATCATAACTAAATTATTATATTAAAATTTTTTACAATGGCACTACCTCTAGAACAAGATTACTCTTGGATGAAGAGTGCTTTGGCAACACTTCCACAAATTCATAATAATTCTTTTGAGAATATCCTCAATTTGTAGATAAGTTGAATCATATTTATATTTTACTTGATGCTTGGCTGTAATTATTTTTGAAGAAGCACACTAAATAGTAAATTGTTTTACATATTTTTGTATATTCTCTTTCATCTCATCTATTGCATATTTATCTCTAAAACCAAAGCCACGAAAATTTCATTCTACAAATCAATGAGTGAAACTTTTATTATAAATGAAAGCATTTCACACTAAGCAACCAGATGTTGATATCAAGTATTTTACATGCAGCATTATGTGTTTGTTTTCCTAACAAAAGAAGTATCTAACGTTTGGAAAAGTACAAAGAATCTCCCCATAGGAACACTAATTTAATCTGGCTTCCACACTATATGCTCAAAGAAGACTTGACCATCCTACATTCATTCTCAAATTTTAAGTCGGAATCATTTAGTAAATAAGTATTTGCAATTAAATATTGACAATTCATAACCCTCAAGATTTTGTTTTATATGGACAATGTACTTTCAAATAAAAATATATTCTACAGCAAAACAAGACTGTAAGTGATTCCAAAAGTGGTGAGACACTTGTTTTATCTATAGGATGTACGAGATTAAAAAATGTGTACCATACAACATTTATGTCTATAAGATATTTATCTCCATGGAAGGAAAAGATAGAGGACATGCTACAAACTAAACCAGTAGAGAGTTTTGTTTAAAATAATATTAAACAGTAAAAATAAGGCTAATAGTACATGCAAGATGAAAATTGATGGACCACAAACAAAAATTTACAATTGTGAATCAAGATAACAAAACTTAGGACTTAGATAATAAGAATAAGATTTATGAAACCTATATATTAGAAACCATCAAGAGCAATAATATAAAACTTAGGGAAAACTCGGTCACTAGGGGAAAACTCTAATTTTGAGAAGCATTACCCAGAGGATGGAAAGGATTCCTATGCTACTAGAATTACAAAATATCAAAATCTTAACATGATGCAAATTTCCACATAGTCAATTTCTACTATCTCTGTAAATATACTTCTCAGAAGTGAAAATTATCATAAATAAATCTAAATAAGGATGCATGATGAAAATAAACACCTACAAATCATAGTCAAGGAATGCATGAAAAACAACAAAACTAGTACACTAGTGTTCGAAACAAATCAAATATTTGATCTAGAATTAAAATTCACAAGAAAATCATTGAGTTGAAAATGAAGTACAACTCCACCAAGTGGTTTCATGTGAAGTTCCCTAAAAGTTCAACTATTTTGCTAAGAAGTGCTTCTTCGAGCTTCCTCGAACAAGGTAACTGAGCACCTTACCTTTGCTGAGTCTGATAATCATAAGATTCCATTTCCTTTAAGACGTTTCACCTTTGATATTTTAGTTTCTACATATACACATTGAATTTCCTGCATAATGAAGAAATTTAAGCATTTGCAAGGTGTCTTCTAATGAGGTTTTTATTTTTCAGAGGACCATGCAGAAAGTAGCATGCATTTTGTTTGATATTAGTCCCATTGAAACTGATGAAAAAATTATATCATTGTCAAAGTAATGAAAAGTAGGACATAGGAATTCTTAATATTTTTATTATAGGAATTCTTAATAAGAATAAGTATATATGAGGATGTAAATATTTGAAACAAAGGAAAACAAATGCTGTCACTTTTTTATCAGTGGTATAAATTGGCCAAATGATTTACCTCACATAACTAGTTATGTAGATACAATATGTATGTCCTGATCGTGGCATTTCAAAGTGAATAGATTGATGTCTATGTAGAAATTCCAATTAAACTAGTTGAGGCTTATTCTCAGATCTCAGTCACTGAGATCTAAAAATATTATTTATTTTATATTTGAACATTCACAACACTAGGTTTTCATCATTTTAATTTCATCGAAAACAAAACGAAATTGACAAACTAAATAAGGTCATAACAACATAAATGGAAAATTATTTTATACCTTGAATGTTTGGGTACAATTAATAAAAACTAAAGGAAAAAAAAGGTTTTTATAAAATGCAACAAGAAATCAAGCTTCCAATGATAGTTTACTACTCTACCTCCTAACCAAGATAAGATTGCTATCCTTATGGGGTTGTACAATATCAGACAATAATGCTATAGTTTCCCTAAGATCCTCTACAACTAATTAAGAGAGACGAGGCTTCAAATAACCATGTTGCTTCATATAGTTTATGCATCTCAAATGCAATACTGTCCTTTGATTCAACCAAATAGTAGTTTAATTTTGTTCTATATAAGAAGAATTGAACACCTATATTTTTATTTAAACTTTACAGCATTATAAGGTTTGAGGCAAAAAAATATTAAAAAATGTACCCTGCAGACCAATGCATTTACCATTTCTAGGACTTTGAGGACAACAAATGAAAACTTCATTTTAGACACATCACTAGCCCCAAAATTCTATACTCCAAAACTATAAAGGGAAACCAAACCATGGAAACTGATATGCTTTCTATCATTTTTAGAAGCACCCGAAAGGTTATAAGTTTATAGATGGGCCTATGAAAACCAATGCATAGCACATATGTAGGATGCCACACAAGATTATTCATTGTCTAATATCTATAGTATGAGACATTATACTTTATTTTCCAAGTCCCCAATGATCAACACTTGAGCAGGTGATTTAGTTTCATACAAGATTAAAGCAATAATTTCTCACCTCGAAGCCAAATTGGCATTGGTTGGATGTTAAATTACATGCCAAAAAATAACCCAACTACAAAATTTGGAGTACAACAAAGAATCACTTTGAAGTAAACATGAAAATACTATGATTTAGACTTTGGACAATCCAAAAAAGTCATATGACATGAAATCCACAAGAAATGGGAAGAAAGGGATAACTCAACCTGTGAGTTACATTCTCAGAGTTCTTAACTTCACATTAGTTTAACGAAATCTAACTTGTATGTCAAGTTACAGAAATGAGGGTGCATGCAGTAATTCACAGGGAACTATTTTTTTGAAGGCTTAGGGTTGCTGCAACACATCTACATGCAAAAGCATAATTTTTTTACCAAATTTCCCTAATAATTTATTTCTCTTTCTATCAAATACACCTATTTTGATTTTTCTTCCTTTTATTTTTTTTTGTCAATTTTCCATGATATTTATGATTTTGCATAAAATCGTCGAAATCTGCCTGAAAATGCTTCCTTCAACTGCTAATATGTAGTATTTCTTTTTATAATTATGGAATTTTAATGACCATGGAACTTTGATAGAATTAATACAGAATATTGTCTAACAATACATGATTCAAGTAGGAGCTCTTGTGTGAATGAAACCTTAATGGAAAACTTAAGGATCCATAAACCATTTCCATTTTCTTAACAATATATCATTTAAATGGGTGGTTCCAAAAATCCTAGATCTTGTTCTAAAATAGTTTACTTAAACCTCCTCAAATATGAAAAAGATATTTTTTATGGAACACAAATTTTAATTCTCCATTTTTTAATGGAAACTATGGTGCATATGTTAAGTGCTATAAATCTAATTTAAGGACATAGATTTTTCTAATTCTTATAATTTTTCATTTCATGGCTATGTTGAACTAGCTCTATAAGAGTCATGTTCTCAACAAACTCAAGTTCGAACAACTGTGTTTAGTTCATCATTCACAAAGTCTCATTCATCTATAAAGTGGCAAAGATTCAAAATGGTCTTGAGAGTTCTCTCCCAAATATCTAGTGAATAACTTGACTATCCATCATTCCAAGGTAGATAGGTGTATGAAATCCATGAATTTGAAAATAGGCATTCTCCCTTTTTTTTGCATGTGAAATGCATGCACTTACGAAATCTCTTCGAGTATTTTATTTGTTGTAATTTCCATGGATCATGAAATGAAGATTGGATATCCTACAAATGTTAAACATGTAGCTCACATTGGTTTGGATGGGCCATCTATTAATGGTCCAAGCTAGGTATGACTTTCAAAACCAAAATATGGTCAGATGGTACGGAAATAGAACTTTTTCAAACAATATAGCCAAACACTAAATTGTTGGATATGTTTTTAAATTTGTTCTTTTCCTCTTATTTTTGTCGGAAGTTGCAAATGGATGAAGTGAGGTCAGCTCCTGACTTCTCGTTAACTTCTCTAATTGGTTTTTTCCAACCAAACAATATAGGTTTGATCCATGATGTTGCATATGTAGCTGGGTGGACTTCATAGCATATTTGCCTTCAATTAGTGAGGAACATTAAAATTTAGGTTTATTCAGATGAGACTCATTGTGTCAAACTTAATATTTTATATTGCTCAAGATTTTCATGACATCCTATATTTTGTTATGAGCTTGTTAAAATATTTGTTATGAAATAAATTTTTAGAAACAACATATAGGAAGAGAAGACTACACATTTTTTACCACTGTGAAGACACCCATATGCATTAATCACATAGTCAAACAAAAAAAGAATGTCTACTGAGTGTTACAAAAAGGTTGTTTACATAAACTTCATGATTGCTTATGAAAACTTGATTCTTAGTTTGAATTAACATCCTACATATCTTGAACATTCGTAGATGCTAGATCAGATTTCCATCACCCTCATAAAGGTAGGAATCCTACCAATGCCATTGAATTCCTCTAGACAATTATCCATGCAAGATAATCCCTCTATTTTCCTCAATTCCTAGACATACACCTAAGCGAAGATAACCATTCAGAAAATGAAATCATCTTATTTTGCAACATTGTTGTAATCCTCATCATCTTTGTTATCATTATTAATTACAATATTAATACTTTCTTTCTTCTTCCTTTATTCACTATGGCATGAAAATGTAACTAGGGCTCAACTTAAAGAGGCTTAATTAGAAAATCACACTATTTCTTGAGTGTTTTGAGAAAAATTGGCCCTTTACACTGGAAAAGATAGGTTTTTTTCAATTGGTCATGAACTAGTTAAAACTGGTCGGAACTAGCATGTTTGATTTTTGTACAAATGCACCTTATTCCACATTAAAAACTAAAAATAGGCTTAGAACTGCTTTCAGTGCCACAAGATATGGACATTTTTATTTGAACTTCAAGCCCATCATGTCAAGCTACAAAGAAGCCCCATGCAGAGAATATAGAGGGTCTAGATTTGGATGATTATGGAATTTTATTTGACTCTAGACTATTGTATGATCATATTTTAGTTTATGTAGGTCATTTAGAGCTTCAGTGTTATTGTGTTCACATGTGTATATCTCTTAGTGCCCTTTTTCTATATTCACCTTTATAATGTTATGTACATGAAAAAGTCTTGCATATTTAGTGCGAGATGGTTTGGATATTTTTTCCTCAAGGAAAACCTTGTTGGGAAACTCCTAAGAACTTCCATGCATTTTAGGAGGGATACCAAACATAAACCCCTTCACTAATTGTGATGCTTGACCCGAGAGTGACATTGAGTAATTCATGCAATAGAGGTAATGAGTCAAAGGAATTGACTTTAAAACATGTTGCATGAAGCTCAAAGAACTGCACAACTTGAGGTAGGATATGGGTTGACCAGTTTGGTCACTGATGTAGTCTAGTCAACATTGGGGCACAATTGTAAAAGGTTAGTTCCTTTTTACTTTTTTTTTTTGGTATAAGAAGTTATTTCTCTAGTTTATTACATATCAGATAGTCACTACCTAATCACCGAGTCCTTGGATAAACTTGGGACCAGTTCATACATTTTCCTTTTGACTTTAGAAATAAAATAAAATCATGGAAAGCCACTTCCATAATCATGAATTCAATGGATTTTATATAATGAGATCAAATTTATGGAAATATAAAATACCTCTTGGGAAAACCTAATGCCTATCCTTCGTATTTCTGTTATTAGTTTTTATTTTCACAAAAACAATTTCATTGAACTACAAGACATCATTCATTCCTCTCATAGACATTTACTATGAGATTCAGTCAATGACCGTTGTTCCTAATTGCAGGTATGGACAATCAAATGTCATCCTCAATAAAATATGGCATGCATCTATGACACTGCATATGGATTGTGTATACCATGTTATTTATGGATGCTGATTGCCTTTATGGCCATTGGTCAACCCTTTAGTGGAACTTCATATTTATAACTATGTTTACAAGTTCCCTTTACGATTTTTGAAATGTGTTCATCTCGACTATCACAGAAAATGTCTGAATTAGGATAGCTCAATTTAGTTTATAATATGTGTGATGTAGTAATTTCCTCACTGGCGGTTCTAACTGTAGATGTGTGAATCTATTATGGTATAGGAAACACTTTGTTTGTCATCTATAAGGCAGTTCTGCATATTTTTCACGTTGCTGCTATGGTGTGTTGGGGCTCTGATATAAATTATTTTATTTTTCATCTGGTATAAAAAATATTGATATGAGAGGTCTTGCAATTTCAATACCATAAGCAAATGTGTTACGGGGCATTTGAGTTCTAAGCCCACAAATTTTTAGTTTCTTCCTTATATGGTGGTGATTTGAGTGAATACATGGATGCTCTTATGTGGTGATTGTGCATCTATTGTTTACCTCTATGATCTGTGCCTTTTCATACCTCTGCCTCCATGCTTATCCATGAGCAACATTCTTTGATTGATGGTGTGCATTCATTCTATTGTGTTGTTCACTTTGAGTGCTTAGTCAAATGCTAACATTTTGCAAACATCTGTAGTCATTTTTATTATCATTAGCACCACTCATGCTACTGGAATGATGTTATGTGATGTTATTGACTATGGCATTTCCTTTTGTTTTTTTTTTTTTTTTTGTTTTCCTTGTTGCCAATAATGAATTTTCCAGTTTGAGACTAGTGCCTCCTAGTTTCAATAGGTTCTAACCAATATTGTGTTGTTGTTGTTGTTGTTTGAACTCTAAAAAATTGCAAGTAGAGTTTTGAGTCGATGAATAAAGGACACATATCTACAAATAAATTTTTGCATATCATCAAATTTTTGAAATGTCCTAATTGTTAATTTTTCAAAACATATTAAACATATTTGCACCAAGAAAATTTAAACCCTAATTGTGAAACATAAAATATTGATAAACACCTCTTTAAATAAGGGTAGTATGAATGCTATATCTACAAATGGAACTCTGAAAATATGAACAATGTGTACAAAATGTGTACCACTCAACTAAAATTTAAACTTGTGTTCTATCAATTGAAGGAAGAAATTCACAGCGCAGTAGTTCAAAACTCAATTTTTAACTTACTCAAAAGACTTTCTAATGAGACAATGTGCTCCACCAACTTGATCTCTTGTAAGTCACACAGTTGAAAAACCCCTTTGAGGTGTGTGATGTGGTGAGTTATCTCAAACCAATGCTAGTGGGAGCCCACTCTGAATGAACCAAGGGGAATCCAAAGTTTGTGCATGCAATGTCTATTAGTTTATATAGTCCTAACAATAAGATTCATTTAGGTACATAAAGTACTCAAAATAATAAAATGACATATTCAAGCTAATGCCCTCAAGGAGGGAAATCCAAGTGATTTGGATGTAGCTTACAGATATGATCTCTAATATCCTAGGTTAAGTCTCATTTAGATAGTAGGAGCTGACGTAGAGTGTCTAAAGATTACCTAAAAAGGGCAATTTGATTGATAGAAATGACCACTAACTGAAGCAATTAAGAAGAACACACAACAATTACAACAAGGAGGGGTCTATTGAAGTAATACCGTGTACTCCACCTAGATGATAGATTGAGGAATTGCATGTTTGCGTCGTAATATAAGCATTTAGAATCTCTCTATCCTATCCCAGTATCACAAATAAACGCAGATCCCCATAACTTGAAGCCATAAAGGGTCGTGGCTCTAATGATCATGTTGAAAGAGGTGCATCTTGAAATAGATGCCCTAGAGCACTATCTATTTAGTGAAACAAACCATATTCCTGATTAAGTTGAGGTTAGAAAGAATTTCTCAAGATAAGCTAGAGTCCTAAGATCTAACCCCGAAGTATATGCAGGTTGTAGTAATCTCAATCCCATCCCCTCCAAGGTAAAAATGGTAGTCAACGAGAGCATTGTGAGACATGCCAAAGATCATAAACTTAGTCTTACTAAGTTTAAATGTCAACTATCAAAGATCACAAGAGTTGGATAAGGAATCGACTTCTCTCTACAACCCCTTAGGTGAGGTGCCAAGAGGATCATGTTGTTGAAAACTAAAAGCAAGGGGATGAAGAAATTAGGTAGAAGACAATCAAAACCATCCTATATGTGCTCCTAAGAATCGAGTCCATCTCATTGATACTGAATCCGAAGAGAGTTAGTGAGAGAGGGAATTCCTATTTGACCTCTATAGTACTCCTATGTAGTCTAAGAAGATGTGGATAATGCATAAATGACCAAGCACTGACTCATATAGTTTCGTAATAGAAGACAATGTTGTATCACCTCTAAAACATGGCCTCTCTCATGATAGAGTCAAACACCTTACAAAAGTTAGAAAATCAAAAAAATATTTTAAAAGAGAAATGATGGGCCTCTCTGATAATAGCACAAAGAGTGAAATATGTGGTCAGTAGTATGGTACCCCTTGTATAACCCTAGCTACATTATATCTCGAGGGTTCCTCCACTATAGCTCATTTAATAATCATGTGGGCTATTGTACAATAGAGCATGGAAAATGTGTGTCCAATCATGATGGTCTTATAATTTTTTTCATATTAAGGAACCCCCGACTTAGAATTGGATTGGATGATATGGTGGGGCCATCACAAAGAGAAACCTAAAAAAAACATGATTAAATAAATCAACAATGTGGTAGTGAAGGGGATGAATACCGTTATTGAGGAATTCAACCTAAGACACTTACCTATCAACAATAGTACTAGTGACCATGATCCTGATGACCATCCCAAGGTTGTACTAGAAAATATATCGCAATAAAAGGGAAGTAAAGCAATGCACACTAGAAGTTGTCCATAGACATCATAGAGGGTGGTAGTATGCAAGAACATGTAATGACATATGAGAACACCCTAGATAGGAAAAAGAGCACCTATTGGGTGGTGGAGGCTTTCAAGCTACGAGGAATAGACTGATCATGAAAAATACAAAAATGGACATGTCTATGGATTTTTTTTGTCTTTGTTAGAAAAACAACTCATGAGGCAGAGCTCAAGGATAGGGACATGGTGTAGTGTCAAATGGTGTTGGGGACTATGGTAAGAGTTAAGTGAAGCCTCTTGTTACTCCTCAAAATTCATCTGCATTTTGGGGCATTGATTCCAATAGTGCAATGACTGGGATGTGAACCTTGGAGGTGGAGACTAAAATGAGATTTTTCATATGCTTTTAATGACATAAAATATGTAAGAGGAACAAACTAAAATTTCTTCTTGTAGGGATTGACATATATAATATAAACATACTAAAATGGCTTCCTTTGTGTTAGAAAAATAGTTCACGAGGCAGAGCTCACGGATAGGGACATGGTGTAGTGTCAAATGGTGTTGGGGACTATCGTAAGAGTTAAGTGAAGCCTCTTGTTACTCGTCAAAGTTCATTTGAATTTTTGGGCATTCATTCTAGCAATTCAGTGACTCGGATGTGAACCTTGGAGGTGGAGACGAGGATGATATTTTTCATAGGATTTTAATGAAATCAAATATATAGGATGAACCTACTAAAAATACTTCCTTTAGGGATTGACATAGTGCCTTTGTTGGAGTATGCAACTATGCGATCAGGGATTCGTTCTTATCATGTTAGCTAATTGTATCTACAGGTCTGAATGAATCCTCAAATGGGTCTAAAATCAAGTTTTTAGGACAACCTATTGCATTTGATCGACTGAAGTTGAATATTTTATGTGTTTGTATCACCAGTTATGCATTGTAGCATTAAGTCTACCAATATATTGTTAAAACATCTTATGAGAGAGATAGATTTTGGAATATCCAAAGAAAAAAAAATTTATGGTTTGAATTCAAGCCTCAAGGAAAAGTATGATGATAGTGACCCTCACTATTTGTCAAAAAACACCTTTTAAAGAAAAACATGATATATACAATTTTACATAAAAACCATGATATATAACACTATGAATATAAAACAACACACAAGTACTTCCTCATGGTGTAGTTATTCATGATAGGAAAATTTTCCTTTAGAGATATTATGTTATATGATGGACAATCTTAGTTGGTAATCTAATGGAAGGTTTTGAGGCCTATTTGGCATAATACTATTGTTATTATAGAATATAAAATGGAATCAGTTTTCATTAGTTAGTATATCCACTTCTCCAATGTGATACTCATCAAATTAAGAAAGAGTTAAGTGTATATTTGAAAAGAAACAACCAACAAGTAGTGTATTATTCCTTGTGTTGACATTCATATGATTTATTTGTACAAGGAGAGATCTATTCTAAAGAAGAATTCTATGGCATAAAATATGTTGGGCCTCATTCTGTAGGGTATATCTCCTTAACATGGTCAAGATGTATGTTTTAAAGGGGATTCCAGTTGGCACACAATCCTAAGTTGCTTCATATCCTAACAAATGTAAGTTTTTTATTTTTTGTGCTTGATGCATTTATGGGGGGACATTGTTATAGTAACATAAGTTTATTTATTCTACCCTTAACCATTGTTTCATATTCTTGGAGAAAGAGCCTTAGCTTCCTTTTCTATTTTGAGCTTGTAATTCGTTTTCATTTAGGATGAGTGATGAATCACCTAGATCAAAAGAGTGCTCCCTTAGTTGAGACTTTAGCACATTATTTAAGGTCACTACATATGATAGAGTTTGTTGCAGCTTACAATTTCCAGTTTTATCATCCCACAAACATTTTTAGGATGGATTTTTAAGGGGTGAACTGGCTACTTCCTTGGAGAGTATGATTTATCTCACCCTAATCTATTGGGGGTATGTTGACTTACTAATAGTGATATGTGTGAGAGTACAGGGAGATAGTTGAGTCATTGGAGAAATAACTTTATTCGTCTTTGCTATTTTCAACTTGTAATTGGTTTGCATTTATGATGAGTGATGAATCACCTATATCGAAGGAGTGCTCCCCTAGTTGTCACCTTAGCACAATATTCAAGGTCACTCCACTTGATAGAGATTCTTGTAACTTACAATGGCCAGGTGGACCATCCTACACACTTTTAGCTTGTATTATTAATGGACAAATTGTATACTTCCTTGGATACTTCCTCTCTCATTATCGTGTATGTCTCAGTTACATTATGTATTTTGTCATTTGCTGCAGTAAGTAACATGCAACAATTTGTTATCTCTTTGATTGTAATTTATTTGTCTTTCTACTATGCTCTCATTCATTTCTATATTTATATTTGTATAGTAACTAATTTACTCCTATTGGTGTAGTGAAGTTGGTTTCAAAGCATTCATCACCATATATTGTAATAGCAATGGGAATCCAAGACTGTGGCATCACTGTGTGGACCACATCCATTCCATGCCCTATTTTTATTTCTGATAAGTTTTAGAGCCATTAGATGAACATGATAATTGGTTTGATATCCCAATCCAACTCTAAAGTCAATGTTATAAGATTAAATATAAAAAAAAACTTCTCCCTACTCCACATAACTAAGGGTAATCATCAAAATATTCCCATGCACCATCCTTGCCCACTTTTACAACAATTTGTTGAGGAGGGTTAGGTAATATCATGTGAGGAAAACTCTTTTATAGAATTGAGACCATATCAAATAGCAAAATCACATTAAATAGGAAGAATTTTCTTATATTAAAATAATATGACATTCCTAACTTGCTAAATACCCAACCTAGGATCTGGGGCAGTGCTTTATAATGCTTTATTGAAGGGTTATGACGGAAACCTCTTACACCATTTTCAACTGTGCCACCAATTTAGGCATTTTTCAACCTAGTTAAATGTTTAATCTCCCTCTAAACATCATAAGGTAGTTGGCTAAGAGGAATATGAGATTTAGTTTACTCATAACTCTTGGGTCGTCCCAATAATGCATCATGAATTATCGATTTGTAGGTTCCACTCTTCTATAGCACGACCTAAATTGTGCATCCAACAAAAGGGAACCCTAAATGTTCGATTGACAAGTTAAAAGTATAACCCTGAATGGTCAGTTTGCTAAAGAACAAGTGAAATGTATAAACCATAATTAAGGGAAGGTTTTGAGAGTAACCAACCCATTAGTTGAGTCCCGCACATCTTCATTGGCTGGAATTTAGGGATCTACCTACCATTGAAATAAATCATAATCCATCTCCAATTTCCAGATGCAAGCAAGTTTGGAACTCTAAATAATTTCCAACAAGAAATACTATGAACTTCCCATCCAATATCACAAGAAGCAAAGTATAATATAGACCAATGAATTGACAATTTTTAGAAAAGATATCAATTCCTTTTGCTTAGTATCTTGAAATAAATCATTGGTGAAACCTATAGGAAACTTTATTTGTGAGAAAATTTGTGAGAATTGTAATTTTCCTTGAGTATTACATTCTGTGAAAAATGAAAAATAAAAACTGAATAACAACAAAACAATATCATAAGAACTCAATAAGTTCAACATGAAATGGCTCTCTATGCTCATATTGAATCACAGAGAAAATTTTTTAAACCACAACCTGTGAGATTGGGGATCATATTTTTGTTTGAAATCCTATATCCCAACAAAAACCAATAAAAAATGATAGTTATGAAAAAATCTCTCAAAATTTAATATAATATAAATAGAATTCTTAAAACTACAACATCTTTCGACACACATAGCAAAGTGAAATTTAGGGCTTGACATGTCTTATCTTGCATAAAAAATGTCAATTTTCTTCAGATTTCATGTTCAAAAGCTCAAGATGAATGCAATGAGAATATTAGAGCGAGATCCACAGTTTTATTATACAAAGTTTGGAGAGAGGTGTAGCTACTACCACACATTCTCCTCCTACTCCTAAATGCATTGCGACCTCCTCCCAATGTTGACCTGGAATGGCTAATGGTTGTAAAATACCTGGAGTTTTAATTGCCTCGAATTTAATTTATTGGAAAACCAAACATTCGACAACAAAATTATTAACATCAAATTTAAGTCCATCCAAAAGAAATTCCTTCTTGACCCTATAGTAATTCTTTTTAAATCTTGAGTGCCCTCTTATAGGAGAGATGTGCAATTCTGACAGAAATGTTTCATTGAGTTTGGAATTCTTACATAAATTAAGTGATCATTGTACCATAGTGAATCATTTCTCTAGATAAAAGTGTCATATGCGTCGGGATCCTGCTGCAACTTTTGAATGAGTGTCCACACCTCTTCATCATCACCAAGAGAAAATATTGACATATGCATTCTTTTAAAGAGAGATGATTAATAAGGAACCATTGGTAGAGTAATCATTAACAATGGAGTTATCAAAAAAGGGTTTATTGAAAAGAACAAGGTTGAAGTTGATAAGGGTTCCACCAATAAGAATAAAGTTGCTAGGACAACGACCATTCCCTTATCACAATAGGAAAACAATCACCAAATGAAAAATGAAATCAATGTAGGTGTTACATCAATGGATTTCTAAGGCAATAAATGGAGGTTTCAATAAATCATTTCAAGTGAATTCGAGCTTCCAACTATTTTGAGTCAATACAATTCCTTGATTGGAAGTCCTAAAGATAACATGAAGAGTGAAGGTTCAAGAAGCACATGGACATTCACTGAAAGCACTCACAACAGGTTGAAGTTACATATTGGGAAGACAAAATCCTAAGGAAGATGGTATCAAGCCTTTTATTTGTAAAACATTTCCCCAAGACGACATGGATGTAAAAAGTAAAGAAAGCCCCAAACCCTCCAATGCAAGATGGAATGAATGTTCAGTGTGTGATGTTCCTCCTCTATACTCTCAATTATGTATATACAATGACTTTTTCTATGTATTTCTTACATAAAGAAACTCATTTGAATTAGTCATATATTTCTTGAATATCACAAATTTGTAGCATAATTAGAAAATTCACATATCTAAGTAAAAGAAATGATAGTGATAATGAAATCAGTCATATCCATAATTGGTCAAGGCTCAAGCCTCATTCTGCGTGCAAAGTAATAGATCTTAATGGCCCCTTCTAACAAATATACCCATCGACCATTCTCAAAAGTCTACTCAATGTATATAGAGACCCTGCAATATAGAAGGTTTGATAGAATATTTTGATAGCTTATAACCAACAAAATGACCAGCCAAATCACATTTGAATAGTTGAGGTCCAGACTCTTCATTAATACCAAGTAATAGCTGTCGTGCAAACAACTAACGTGTGTTAAGAAAAAATCATATAAATAATAAAACCACCATAAAAAATAGTAGTTTTACATACAAAAATTGTTGTATTCATTCATACTGGTCAACATTAAATTTATATGAAGTGTAATGGAAAAACCATAGATTATATATATATATATATATGAGTTTATATGAAATTATTGCAAGCACTAGCCTACTCCAAGTGGTCACATGTATGCATGATGTATATAAAATTGAGACTTATCTGCAATCCTATGAAAATTACAAAATAAAGCATATTTCATAATTAGTGATAAAAGAACAAAACAATTCAAAGAAAAACCTAAAATATGTTGCCACACAAATCAAATTATAAGAAAAAAAGACATTGGCAATCTAGAAGTAGCAGTTTTAAACCCCATTTTGTTGTGTAAGAAAAATTGAAAAACAACATTTGCATTATATAGATAATTTAATGTAAATGAGAAATGTTGTATTTAAGCTCATAGTCTTGTAAAAATATCTATCCCTTTGATATTTTCTACATGAACACTTTTGGTGTCAAAAAGATAACCTATCATATTTGGGATTAATTAGCTAAATAAGAACCTAATTACCCCATAAAGGTGATAAGGCCACATAAAGCTAATTTTGATATTCAATCATATCATACTATATTAAAGTCACATATGAATTTAAAATAGTAATGTAAAATTCACATTTGGGCACACTTGAAGAGGTATTAGAGAAAAAATGGGTTTACATGACACAAAAGATCTTGGTGATGCAAAGGGCATATTTTTCTATTGGAGATACAGATTGAGGCAACATTTCTTGTTAGAAACTAAAGTTGCAAGCACATCCAATGAGCACTTTATCATAATTTTTGAAGATCAAGGAGATGCAGTCACCATAATTTACTAATCTAGAATGGCTCAATAACATTGTCGAGTCATTTACACCATTTATGTACAGTTCCTTCCACAGGGGATAATAGTGAGCTCGAGTTTGTAGTTAAGGTGACAATTTATTTGGAAAGTACAAATACAATGCATTAAAATGAATTATCGTATATAATTATAGGTTATTTCCAGAAGAAGGATGGAAGTTACAAGTTCTAAAAGTTGTTCCTTTTTTAGTGCCAAATCCGTGCCAGGAAGGAAAAGTCATGAGAAATTTCCATTTCCATTAGAAAAATAGGCATCCATTTTTATTGTTAAAAGGATTGTCTTGAACACAAATTCTTATCTTTGGATTTTCATTAGGAGGGGAAACCAATTGAATGCAAATTATATTTATTTTTAAATAGAAGGCTTGATTGGGAGTTTTTTTTTGAAAAGGAGCAAGGAAAGATTCAAGTTGATTAAAACTCCCTTCATAATATTTTTGAATCTATATGATAGATTATGTATTAGATACAATATAGAAGAGGAATAATAAGTAAATAGAGGCATGATTGACTCTAGATGACTTTCTAAAGAATAGACATCTTCCAACTACTAAAAATTAACTACTTGAGCTTCTCTTTATCGTACCCCACACCTGATGAATCTCCATGTGAATAGTATTTACAAGAGGAAAAGAAAATATCCCAACCTCTCTTTAATGAAATTATTCCCCATTATCATGGACATCGAGGATTTAAACAAGGAAAAGAAGATATCCAATCGGTGGACTCGTTTTCCTATTTATAATGATCCTCCTAGTAAGAATCATGTATTTGTTGAGGGGGACAAAAAAATATTAAGGAATGTCATAAGAATGTAGAAAAAGAGCTTCTTGCATGAATACTCTCAATTGGAAATGTCTTTTCCTGTACATCCTATTTGGATGGAATATCTGATTAATGAATTCCCAATACTGAATATCATGGTTGAGCTAGAATTCAAAAATTCCTAACTTGTTTAAGATCTTCAGTGGAGTATAATCAGTGAGTTAATTCCATCAAATATATTTATAAACTGTTATATCAAATCAAGAAAAAGGAAGAAGCATATGAATTAATTAATTCTATTTGAAATTATTGATGGTCGAACGCATGCCAACAGAATATCTCTCTTGAGTGATCTTGGTCGAGTCTTGTTATCTTGAAAATGGAAGACTCTCCAATCCATGAGCTTGTAAGTATATCCTATTAGGGCTGGCATGAGGTGTTGTAGGAATTACAAGAATGAATTGGGATCCTTAAGTCCTTCTATTTCATCTCACAGTCGGGAGTTATACCAAAAATCCAGCCTTTGTCATCCATCTGGAACAAGCGTAGGCAGTGGTTTTATTTGGGAGCCCCTCCTTCAACTTTGATAAGTGTTAGGTGTAGGAATTACACTTAAGCAAACTCCTCAAAACTTAAATTGTCAACCTAGGTGATTCGTAAATGTAGACACGAAGCATAGGCAATGCCAAAGATGGTATGAATATTTCTTATGTCAATCCCTACTTTCTTTAAAGGAAAGATTGCATAATAAAATCAAAAAGAGAAAAAGGAAACTTGAACCATCAAAATAATCTAAGATTAAAAGAAGGAAGAATGCATTTGAAAAAGGGATTTAGAAATAAAGGGGAAATCACTATATATAACTATTGATTAACTGCCAAGTGTGTGTTTGTCTTTAGCATAGGCACTTGGAAATCTCATCAGATGGGCCCTTCAAACCTGCTTATGTGGAGATTTCCTTTTCGCGGTAATCTGTCCTGCACTATCGCAGTTTGCTTGCACTAGTGTAGGAGTAGAGATTTATGCAGAGGGTATAAATTGTGTCTTTACTAAAAGAGTTTTACTTCCTGCAAGGGCTTGAACTTTTTTTAGGTTTAGAGCACTCAGATCCCGTGGTAAGAAACTAGTTCTTACACTAGATTAGAGCTTCTTGCAATTAGCATTTAATTCTGAAAATAAGTGTTTAGTCACTGCAAGTGTTATTATACTATGAAATCAAATTGAACACATAAAAATGAATGTTTCTGATTTTGATAGAGTGGATAAATAAAGAAACAATCCATATAATTTATCTTGTCATAAAGTATTCAATGAAAGCAAGAAAATTGTGGGAAGTAAACTAGAAAAGCTTGTTGCATCACACCAACATGCACTCGTGCAGGTTCATTTCTCCTACTTGGACCAGGCAAGGAAAACCAACCAAACAGAACTGCAGGAAAGGAATAGCACACCAATGTGCACTAGTGCAGGTTTATTTCTCCTCCTTGGACTAGGCAGGAAAACCAATACGAAATCAAGTGCAAGAAAAGGAATAGCACACCAATGTGCATTGGTGCAGGTTTATTTCTCCTGCGTCGACCAGCTGAGAAAACCAATCCAAAATCAAGTGCAGGAAAAGGAATAGCACACCAGCATGCACTGGTGTAGGTTTATTTCTCCTGCTTGGACCAAGTGGGAAAACCAATCCTAAATAAGGTGCAGGAAAAAGGAATAGAACACAAATGTGAACTGGTGCAGGTTTATTTCTCCTGCTTCGACCAGGTGGGAAAGCCAATCTGAAATCAGGTGCAGGAAAAGGAAATTTAACTACTTCATACAGTGGATCCACTTTCACTCAAATAGGAATACATATGCTTGAAAGTAAATCACATTTTACAATATAAACATAAATTGCAATAGACAAGAAATAGGGTAAATGTGTTGGGTTGACTCTGCCTAGCCAACCAGCACATTTCCCTTTCAAATAGAAACACTGCTCAATACTTTATCAATTCATCAGCTTTCAAACACATAAATACAATTTATAAAACATAAGGTGGATCTACTTTTCTATTAATTCATTGAAGAAAATACATGCATGAATACATAACCCAACCTAGATTCAGGCAATAACAAAACAAAACAACCTGTTACTGTCTCTTTGGCTGTGTCTTTGTTCTATACAAACTTCTATAAAAAACTATCTCATCCTATTTACATTCTTCATTATATAGATCTTTGGCCGAAGGCCAAAAATATCATCTAATTAATTACATAACCGATATGTAGAATTTAGCTTCTTGGCCTTCAAAATTAGACAGTTCAACTCAAATGGCTGTAGCCAATCTCTAGTTATTTGTTCTTCATAAATTCGATCTTGGCTACCTTTGGATTGTTTGCTGTCGTGGCTGGATTGTTTGGTAGCCAAGTGCTTACCTTAACCGCTGATCATAGTGCAGGATCAGATCTTGCACCGGTGCCAGCACAACAAATCCTTGTAGCAGATCCAAACCTCCTTGATCATAACCTCGTTTTGAGTAGCTTCAGCCATTACAACAAGTAGATCTGAAGGTACCCGAGCTGGTGGTGTAGAGGGAGTCTCTTCAACTGATGTGCTAACTGTTTTCTTATTTGAAGATGGGGCCTTTTCTACTTTTTTAGATCGTTTTTGGTTTGCACTTATGCAAGGACTCCCCTTTTCATTTTTACTCGGGCCCTTGCTTGTGTTGGCGGGGTCCTCTATCTTTGTTCTAGCAGCTGTATCTTTGTGCAACTATTTTAACAGTGCCTCCCATGTCATATCTTTAACTTCAAGCTATTTCAGGACCAAAATTTTTATCAGGCGGTGGTGATGTATCTTCGTGTCGGCTTGGTCTGCCCGTCCATCCTGCACACTTTTAGCCATTTTTTTCCAAGCTCTTAAGCAAAAAATAGTGGAGATTCATCCTCCACCAGACATGCGAGCTGGCTTTAGAATGCTGCAACATTCTAAAATGATATACCAAAGTGTGGGTGTATCTTCCCTCACAGGTTACAAACTTCTGTAGGATGAAAAGGAGGTCTTTCCACTATCCTAGTAGGGTACTGTGTGGAACTCCTACCTTCCAGTCTACCTCTATCTTCTTGTTGACGATGAATTGCTACCATCACTTCCTTTCTAGCTTCTAATTTTTAAACCACTGTTCACCAATGTTCTCCAAGCCTATCACTGCTGCTATAAATTCTTTTGTGACTTTAAATTTGAGAGGCCCAATTTTCACTCGGTTGTTTCTAAAACTCCTGGAAAACTGTAAAGCCACTTCTTTATCAGGCTTGTCAAACTTCTGCAAGAACTGAAGAAATTCGGAGTCTCGAAATAGTGCAAGACTATTGCGATACTCGGCAGTCTACTCTACCCTAGTTAGAGACAAGTGTTCATTCCGAACATGTAACATTGCTGGTTAACGACTATGAAAAACTGAAAGTTTTTACATGTAATATCACATAAATTGGTCCTTATTAATAGAGATCCAACTGTCCACCATCCCTTCCATCTTATCACCCATTCATTCGCCGTACATGCATGGAAACATTGAGATCAGGCCCGATTGGTACTTGCGGTGGCATTTTAATGGCTAGGTGAGGTAATCATTATGAGTGAAGGACATCTATGATTATTGCGGAGAGGGGAAATTATGTCCAAGAAACGGCTAAAACATTTCCGCATTCCTTCATAATTCAAAAAAGAACTTAGCATTCATTAAAAATGATCATGACTTCTAACTTAAAAACACCTTGTACTTTAAATAATTTTCTTGTAGTTAGTATGATATCATAAGTGCTCGTCGGCTAAGTGAAAGGACTTCATATACATTTTCATGATAACCACTTTCCTATGCCTTATGCTATGAAAAGAATAACTTGTACTATGTTTTTGATAGGGTGCATGCTTGCACTGATCTGCTTGCACACTTAAATTATACTATTCTGTTGCTACCATTCTTCTTGCTTTATCGCATAGGACAACATGCTTGCACTTGTGCAAGCATAATATCTAAAAACAAAGAATTTAAATAAAATATAGGTTGGACATCCACATGACTTCCTCAACTTATACTGGAAATTTGCTTCACCCTTCCTTGATACTTCATAGCATATCCTTTTGTTTTTTGTGCATGAGATCCTGCAATAAATTAATGAGGGAATAAATAAGTGGGAAAAGGGAAATTTAAGAATGGGAAGGAATTCTGTTACAGGGATTCTAGGAATAATACCAAAAGAGGGAATGAAGAAAAGTGGGATAGGGAAAAAATTTCAAGGATACGTGGGATTTATTCGAAGCGGACAGGGTAGATTTAGAAGAATGTGGGAAGGTTAATCATTATGGCATTGAAGAAGAAAACAGAGGGAACATTATGGAAATGGAATATGAAGAAAAGTAGAAAATTTTCTAGAAGTTCTGCCTACACTATTGCAAGAAAAAATAACTACAGTGAAAATTAAGCATTACTTGGGTAAAAATATCCTTGCTAATTACCCCAATTGTATAAAGGTTGGTTCTACTGAACTTGCTTTTACTTGGTGGTCACTGGCATATTTAAAGATCAAACAACATTTTCTTTTTATTAGAAATTTTTGATCTTCCTCCCAGCAAGCTGGTTTTCAGGTTGATCTTTCTGCAATTATGTCAGCAAACTGATTTTCATAATTACAGGAAAATATTTTTTCATTACTTTTTTTCTTATTTTATTTTTTATTTTTTATTTTTATTTTTAAGAAGAAGAAGAATTCATGTTTTCTTAAGGTTGGTATTACCATTCACCATTATCGTTCCAAATTGTTTTTGGACTTGTTATGTAAAATCTTTCCTGGTAGGTGGCTGAAAATACTTCTTTAACCTGTGTCAATTTACCAAGAATACTGAATTTTGTCCATCAATAGTTTTAACTTCTACTGCTCCATTCTCAAATACTTAGATCACTTCATAAGGTCCCATACAATGTGTATGGAATTTCCCTTTAAATATTTTAAATCTAGAATCATAAAGGAGCACGCAATCACCTGGTTTGAATCTCTTTTTCTGAATACACTTGTCATGCCACCTTTTACATTGTTGTTGAATCAATATGTTCTTCTCAACAACATCCCTATGAAATTAATCTAACTCATTTAATTGGAGAAGACGTTACTGTTGTGCCTCAAAGAGATCTAGTCCTAACTAAACTGTAGTTCTAAAAGCTTTGATCTGGAATTCAATTGGTAACAGAACCTGTTTGCCATATACCAGCTCATATGGTGTATGTCCCATGCTATTTCTCCAAGTGGTTATGTATGCCCACAAAGCCTCTGGTAGTCTTTCAGCCCAGTCCTTCTGATGCATATTCACTGTCTTTCTAAGAATGGACTCGATCACTTTGTTTGTGGATTCCAGTTAGCCATTTGCTTGTGGGTGATATGGCATGGATTTCTTGTGCCAGATCTTATATTTCTCCATCACACCCTCTACCAGATTAGAAATAAACTGCAGACCATTGTCAAAAAAAATTTCACTAGGTACACCAAATATAGTAAAGGTTTCAGTAAAAAGAAAATCAACAACAAATTTTTCCGTAGTAAAAGGAACAGCTTTAGCTTCTACCCATTTCGTAACAAAATCTGTAAAAAACAATATATGCTTTTTAATTAATGATGTTGGATTTCTAGGCCCTAGAAAATCAATAGCCCATTTTTCAAATGGCTCAATCATAACTTGGGGGCATAAAGGCATTTCATTGGTTTGATTAGACTGGCCCATTCGCTCACAACTATCGCAACACTTGACATAATGTTTGGCATCCTTAAACAGGAAAGGCCAAAAGCAACCAGCACGCAATACTTTATATGCAATTTGCTTATCAGAGAAGTGGCCTCCACAAGGTTCATCATGAGCAGATTTCAATACATGAAACACTTCATCCTCTCTTACACACCTATGGATAATCAGATCTAGACCAGTGTAAAATAGATCTCCTTGAACCCAGGAATATGCAGCATGTTTTTGGACAATACATTTCTTTTCACGAGCGGACAAGTGGGGTGGTGTTTTCCCAGTAACCAAGGAATTAGCAATGTTAGCAAACCACAGGGAATATGCTGACATAGCAGACAGATGTTCATCCAAAATATCATCATTAATAGGAGTTGCTTCACCAAGATTATCTAATCTAGAAAGAAAATATGCTACAACATTAGATTTTCCTGCTCTATCAAAAATAGTAATATTAAATTCTTGCAACAATAGTAACCACCTAGTCACTCTACCACTTGTTAATGGCTTGTTCATCAAATATTTGATCACGGAATGATCAGTATGTACAAATACCTCATATCATGTAATATAGTGTCTGAACTTATTAACTGCAAAAATTACAGCTAAAAACTCTTTCTCTATAGCTATATAATTTAATTCAGTGGAACACAAATTCTTACTAATATAATAAATAGTATAGGATTTTTTATTTTCCTCTTGTCCTAAAGCTGCACCAATAGACAAACCTAAAGCATCAGAGGAAATGTGAAAAGGCAAAGACCAGTTAGGACCTCTTAAAACCAGTGCGTGTACTAAATTTTCCTTCAATGTTTCAAAAGATTGTTGGCAAGTTGTGGTCCAAGAAAATTCACTATCCTTAGCTAGAAGTTGGAAAAGAGGGGCAACTATCTTAGAATAATTTTCAATGAATCTCCTATAATAACCAGCATGTCCTAAAAAATCTCTTACTTCCCTTTTAGTTTTGGGTGCAGGAAGATGCAAAATGATTTTGATCTTTGCTGGATCAAGCTGGATACCTTTGCTAGAAATGAAATGGCCAAGTACCACTCCCGCTTTGCATATTAATCTACATTTCTTGTCACTCAAGGCGAGATGGGCTTCCTGACAACAAAGAAGTACTTTTCTATATTTTTGAGAGCTTCTTGAAAAGAATCACCAAACACAAAAAAGTCATCCATATAAATTGCTACAAATTCTATATAAGAAAAAGTGGCCAAGACTGCCCTTTTAAAGGTAGTCGCGCTGTTACATAAACCAAAGGGAGGCACTCTATAAGAAAATGTACCCCATGGACATGTAAAAGTAGTTTTATCCTAATCTTCGGGTGCAATCGGTATCTGGTTATAACCACTGAAGCCATCCAAAAAGGAAAAATATTTCTTTCCTACAAGGGTATCAAGCACCTGGTCTATGAAAGGGAGATGAAAGTAATCTTTGAGAGTGGATTTGTTTAATTCTCAATAATCAATACAAATATGCCATATTCCATCTTTTTTAGGTACTAGCACTAATGGAGAGACCCACTGACTTTTAGAAATAGGGTAGATAAAACAAGCATCCAAGAGTTTATGTACTTCTTCCCTCACAATATCTCTTAGAGATGGACTCATTCGCCTTTGGGGTTGTCAAACAGGTTGGGCTCCTTTCTGAATATAGATATGATACGTACAAGTTTTAGGGGGAATTCCCTTCATATCTTCATAGCCCCATGCAAAGGCACTAAGATGGTTTTGAACAAATTCACAAGTTGCTCTCGCTGAGATGAGTCCAAATTTGAACTAATATACAAGGATTTACCATGGCTAATCTCAAAAAGAGTAGTATTAGGCTCAGGAGTACTTAAAGGGGTGTTCAAATATAGTGCTACAGAAGAATGGGAATCATGGTTAACTTGAAAATCTAGGTTGAAAATCTGAATTAATAGCTCAAAATTAGGCATAGTGTCTAAATTATTCAGAAAATCTTGAATCTCATCTTCTTGTGAAGATCCAGTATGCTAATGGATAAGGGAAATGGGCTGAGTCTCCTCATCACTACTTTGATCCAACCATAAAGTATCTTGAAGGTACTGAATGGATTTGGTTGGGGGGTATAAGGTAACTTTCTTCCTAGAATCTCCATGCGAAATATACATATCACCAGAGTGACATCCAATATATGCATTTGCTGTAGCAATCCATGGTCGACCCAAGATCAAGGGATGTCCTCCTACTAGGTTCCTTGACTGAAGCACAATGAAATTAGCAGGATATCCCCAAGAATCTAATGAGATGATCACATCGTCCAATACTCCTTCGGGCTTAATTTTAGATCTATCTACTAATTCAAGCACAATGGGAGTAGGGTGAAGATGAGATAACCGAACTTGATCCATGGTTTAGATAGTCATGACCTTAATGGCTACCCCCAAGTATATAAGAACATTAGAGACAAGGACATTACCAATCTGAACTGAGACAACAAGATTTTTGGGATCAGTATATTTTTCCATAGACACACATCCCATCATCAAGTATGCCTCCCTTACAACAAATTGAATGGTTTGGGGTTCGAATCTCTTCCTACCAGGTTTCTTGAGATAGAGTTCCTTAATAATCTTGGTAGAAATAGGGATTTATTTGATAGCTTGGAGCATAAGTATCTTTATGAAAACATTTTGAAGCTCCGATGCCAAGCTAGTCAAAGAAATAGTGCACTTCATTCCATTACTAACCTCTCTGGTAAGGGAGGCTGGTTGGAAGAAGATGGCAATGATTCAAAGGGTAAGGGCTGCTTAGTGACAACTTTCGAAGAATGATTAAGAGTTTCCTCTTCTTCTTTCTCTTCAACAATCACTCTAGGTTGCTTCTAATTTTCTGATGTTACTATCCTTCCCGATCTTAATTGAATATCATGAACCCCAACTGGAATACACCGATACTCGAATAAAGGTGGGTTTCTTACATAGATCAATTGCACTGGTTTATTATTGTTAGGATTGGGCATAGGTTGAGCAGGAAATTGAGGAGGTCGAAAAGGTGGAGTTAAAGGTAATGGTGGAGTAGACTGACTTGGAGGTTGAGGCATTGAATAAGGTGTATGTGTAGATGGATATGACTGCATGGGTGGCCGGAAGGAATATGGAGAATGAGTTGGCCCTCTCCAACCTTGTTGCCATGGTTGAGAGGGTTGTCCATGCTGATATTGGTTCCCATACTGCCACTGATGATTAATGTTAGGATAAAAATACGCATGTGAATTATAACCAAAATAGTATGGAGAAAATTTAAGAGCCATACCTGCACCTACTTGAGGCCAATCTCTTTTTTCTCCCATAGCATACAAGTATTCAACTTCAAGTTGTTCCCCTATAAACATAGCTTTAAGTCCTCGTATAGAGGGACATTTTTCTGTGACATGGTCTTCTGCACAAATAGTACACTTATTACTTTCTTTCAAATTAAGAGGACATTCTTTAGGAGGATGCTTGTCTCTACATTTAGGATATAAAATACTTAATGACTCTTTTTCTTTCATGAGTTTTTGCTGAAATTTTAAAAAGTCCAACTTTTTGGTAACAATATTCATTATATCAATTTTCATGTTTTCCATTTTATTTTCTAGTCCAATAATCATAGCATCAGTAGATTCGATTTTTCTATTTCTATTTCGAGTTCCTCTACCAGATCTATACTGATTTCTTCAAAATTTCCTGCATAATTCACAAATTTGTTCAAAAGTTTGCTGAGACATATCACCTTGTCCTAACAGATTTAAATTATTTCTAGCATTATCAGTAAGTCCTCTTAAGAACAAGGTTCAAATAGTACTAGAATGAAGCTTAAGTTTTGACCTTTGTAAAATATACAAAAATATTTCTAGGTAATCTTCAAGATTTTCATCATCATCCTGTATGATTGTAAAAATCTCATCCTGCATGTCCCGAGTTTTCCAATATTGTTGACATTTAGACAAAAACACTCTCTTCATTTGATCCCAAGAGGCTATAGTGTTTCCTCCTAACCCCATAAACTAGCGTAAAATTGAGTCCTTGAGAGTAACAAGAAATAATCTTAGCTTCTGAGCATCAGTTGAATAATAATAACTTCTATAAAAAATATCAAACTCAAATAAAGAAGAGTCAGGAACTTCATGAAATTTACCATGGAAATGAGGGAGAGCTGATGGTGGAATATTCTTCATTTGTGTCATAGTATCGGGTTCCACAATTGGAAACACAAAAGTGGAGTGTTCCCTACTTACCTAGCTTTCACTAATTCCTTCCACATGATCTTCATGGTCTGCCATTGTTTCCTTTTATCTCCCAACAAACTGAACCACACCTAACCTGTTGTCACTAGAATCCAGGTGGATTGTTCCTACACGATGGGTTTGAATTGGATTAGGCTTCCTGCTCATAGAAGGAGACCCAATATGAGAATTTTTTTCAAAATTGTTTCAGCCCTTAGTGGGCTTTGAACCCCTACACTTTTTATGCATTCATTTCAAGAAAGAGAGAAAAATAACAAACAACTTCTAATAAAAAATGCAATCAGAAATCAATCAACACCAGTAAAATTCATTCAAAGAATCTTTTCCAAACAATACTGCAAAAATAAAGGAAAAATTACCTCTATTGTATAATCATAAAATTATTACCAAATCAAATCGCATCCCTGGCAACGACACCAAAATGTTGGGTGTAGGAATTACACTGAAGCAAACTCCTCAACACTTAAATTGTCAACCTGGGGGATTTGTAAACTTAAAGACGAAGCACGGGAAATGCCAGAGATGGTATGAATATTTCTAATGTCAATCCCTACTTTCTTTAAAGGAAAGATTGCATAATCAAACCAAAAGGAGAAAAAGGCAACTTGAACCATCAAAATAATCTAAGACTAGAACAAGGAAGAATGCATTTGCAAAATGGATTTAGAAGCAAAGGGGCAATTACTCTACCTAAATATTGATTAACTACTGAGTGTGTGTTTTTCTTTAGCAAAGACACTTAGTAGTCTCATAAGATGGGCCCTTCAAACCTACTTATGTAGAGATTTCCTTCTTGCACTAATATGTCCTGCACTATCACAGTCTGCTTGTACTAGTGCAAGAACAGAGACTTATGCATAGGGTATAAATGGTGTCTTTACTAAAATGTTTTACTTCCTGCAAGGGCTTAAAATTTTTTCAGCTTCAGAGCACTCAAATCCCATGGCAAGAAACTAGTTCTTGCACCAATTCAGAGCTTCTTGCACTTAGCATTTAATTCTTAAAATAAGTGCTTAGTCACTCCAAAATGTTATTATACTGTCAAATCAAATTGCACAGATAAAAAATGAATGTTTCTGATTTTGACAGAGTGTAGAAATAAAGAAATAATCCATATAATTTATCCTGTCATAAACTATTTAATGAAAGCAAAAAAATTGTGGGAAGTAAACTAAAACATCTCGCTACATCACACCAACGTGCACTGGTGTAGGTTCAATTCTCCTACTTAGACCGGGTGGGGGAAAGCAACCAAACATAACTTCAGAAAAGGAATAACACACCAACGTGCACTGGTGCAAGTTTATTTCTCCTACTTGGACCAGGCGGGAAAACTAATTTGAAATCAAGTGCAGGAAAAGGAATATCACACCAACATGCACTGGTGCAGGTTTATTTCTCCTGCTTGGACCAAGCGGGAAAACCAATCTAAAATCAAATGCAGGAAAAGTAATAGCACATCAATGTGCACTGGTGCAAGTTTATTTCTCCTACTTGGACCAGGTGGGAAAACCAATCTGAAATCAGGTGCAGGAAAAAGGAATAGCACACCAATGTGCACTGGTGTAGTTTTATTTCTCTTGTTTGTACCAGGCAAGAAAACGAATCCGAAATCAGGTGCAGGAAAAGGAAATTTAACTACTTCACACAATGGACCCTCTTTCACTCAAACAGGGATATATGTGCTCGAAATTCAATCACACTTGACAATATAAACATAAATGACAAGAAATAGGAAATAAGGTAAACGTGCTGGGTTGGTTGGGCCCTAGCCAACTAGCGCATTTCCCTTTCAAATAGAAACATTTCTTAGTAATTTATCAATTCGTCAGCTTTCAAACACAAAAATATGATTTATAAAACATGAGACAGTCACAGAGCTCCCTTTCTATTAATAAGCTGAGGCAAATACATGCATGAATACATAGTACAGCCTAGATTTGGGCGATAACAAAACACAACAACCTATTACTGCCTCTCTAGTTATGTATCTACTCTATACAAACTTCTATCAAAAACTATCTCATCCTATTTACATTCTTCATTATAGAGATCTTTGGCTGAAGACTAAAGATATCTTCTATCAAATTACATAACCAATATGTAGAATTTAGCTTCTCGGCCTTCAAAATTAGACAATTCAACAAAACTGGTAGTAGCCAATCTCGAGTTGTTCGTCCTTCATAAATTCGATCTTGGCTACCTTTGGATTGTTTGCTATCATGGTTGGAGCTCAGCTGCCTTCAGATCTATCTTGCTATCATGGCAGAAGCTGCTCAAAACGAGGCGGTGATCAACGAGGTTTGGATCTACTGCAAGGATTTGCTATGCTAGCACTGGTGCAAGATCTGATCCTACACTAGGATCAGCGATTACGGTAAGCACTTGACTACCAAATAGACATTGGAGATATCAATAAGTTATGAAGAGTGATTATAAGCAAGAAATCATGTAATAAATAATTAATTAATGGTAAGTTAAGTTAAAAATATTAAATATAAAGTACATACGAAATATTTCATCGTTCCTAGACTAGTGCAAGATGAGGGTGTATAAGAGAGGTAAAACAAAAGTAAATGGTTATGATTTAGGAAGGGGAAAATGGTGAAAAGAGAGAAAATTAGAGGGCTAACAATAAGGTGAATGTGAAGCACAACTACATGTTTCTGTACATTTCAATTCATCCTCAGGAATACTTTATTGGAGTGAGCGGCGTCGCAGTGAACAAAAAGTAATTATCAATTGAATCATATACATATCCAAATTAATTTCATTGTAAGGAGGAGGACAAAAACAAAGCTATGTCATTAGTTGGGGTGAGTAGTGTCTGAACATCTCAACCTGATAGAGAAAGAACCTTTTGGCCTAATTGGTGGAGGAAAAAATAAAAGGAAACTGAAATGTTAAAGCTCCACCAAATTAATAAATGTGTGGGGGGGGGGGGGGGAATAAAAGGAAACTAAAATGTTAAATATGCACCAAATTAATAAAATGTGTGAAGGGAAATATAAAGGGAAAAATAAAGAAAACTAGTGATCAGTAAAAGAGGTAAAAATTGAGGGATTTCGTATATCTTCAACAACACCAAATGATAAGTGAAAAAATGACCACTTTCCTATGTTCAAGTTTTTATTGCACATTTATATACACTCCTTCTCATTCTATGTATACTCATGTATTCAATTGTCAAAAACTAAATTAGAGTGAGAATGTGGTTATAGTGATAGTAATTGAGAAGAACCTCGCACACATACATGTATTCAATTGTCAAAACCTAAATTAGAGTGAGAATGTGGTTATAGTGATAGTAATTGAGAAGAACCCCGCACACACATTGATATATATATATCAATGTTTTTAAAACAGTTTTTAAAAACCGGTTACCGGTCAAACTGGCCGGTTAGCAAGGCTGCCGCTCTGAATCGACCAAAAAACCCGGTTTGATAGGGCATCTCGCCTTTTTTTAGCCCTAACCGGTGAAAACTGACCGGTTTAGGATGGAACCGGCCGGTTTGTATCAAATTCGCCGGTTTTAGGCATGCCCACCGAAACATGCAAAAAGGCGGATTTTGACTATGGTTTAGGGGTTTTGGGGTGAGGTAAAGGTGTTTTCCCTCCAAAAACACCCTCTCCAAGCTATAAGAGACCCCTCTCACTCTCATTTGTCTCACACAACTGATTTGGAGTGTTTGTGAGTGTTTGTGAGCTTGGAGAGTGTTGAGTTTTTGCTGAAGTAGTCATCTTGGAGTTGGGATTGGAGCTATTTTAGAGATAGTGTGTATCTGTCAGTGGAGTTGCCATCTTCAAGAGGAGGCTAAGGAAGCTAGTTTGCATTTCCAGGCAGTCATCATGCCTCAAAAAGCCGAAGATACTGCATGGGCTCATTGTGATATGGTTGATGGAAAAATGATATGCAAATATTGCTAAAAATCCATTCAAGGAGGAGGTATTAACAGGTTCAAGCAACACTTGGCTGGGATAGGAGACCATGTAAAGCCATGCGAAGCACCAAATGAAATAATAGGGCATATTAGGGTAGAATACCTTCAGAAGTTTGAGACTCAAGTCACTGAACTAATAGAGAAGTTTTTGACTACAGAGTTTGGGAATCGAGACTCAACCAACTGAGTTTGATCATGATGACTCATGATAAGTTTCAAGTGATAATGTTGATCACTATTATAGTATTATCATATATGTAGACTAGAGTCTTGTAGTAGGCCACTGGCCCCATAGTTTGTAGGATTTGTTTTTGCACTCTAGAGGCCATTTAGAGCCTCATTGCTTATGTATTTTGTCGATGATATGTATTGCACTCGGTGCCATTTTGATATATTCACCTTTACATGGTAAATAAATGAACAATATTTGCATATTTTGTCTCTATTGGCTTGGAATCATGGTTTAAATCTTAAAAAATAGTTTTCTTCAATTAAAAATAATTATTTAATGTATTTTCTAAAACGGTTCGTTTTAGACCAAACCAGTCCCGGTTAGACCGGTTCCAGTCGGTAAACCGGTTCATTAGGTGGACCGGTCCGGTCACCGGTTCCGGTTTTAAAAACATTGATATATATATAATATATATATATATATATATATAATATATATATATAATATATATATATATATAATCCGTCATTAAATTCCATTATAAATCATCGCTATAAATTGTTGCATTTTGTATGTTTTTTAACATATGCCACAAATGGCTAGAGTCCAAACTTTGATAGATATCAAGTACTCAATTATTTTTTAATCATCATTTGGTTTGATCTCTAAAAATGTATGAATAATAGTCTACACTAATATAGTTTAAAAACTCAATTTAACATTGATGGGAGATGTTTGTCATGTTACGGGTTTGTAGCATGTTGGAAAAATTATTATAATGATTGTCCAAGTCCAAGTCACAACTTGAAAAACTATTATCCTATGTTGAAATATTCAACGCTAGGTCAAAGTCATAAAATAAATTGACAATGCTTGGATATAACGATGATTTTTTTTATTGTGGCTTAGTTGCAATGACCATTTTAGTGAAGAGAAAACATGGGAAGGCGGGAGAAATTGAACCTTGTACCTATCACTTGGAAGATAAATGACTTTGGAAGCACCCACTTAATATGGCGAGGGGATATTTATTGAGTTGTGGTCTATATATAAGTTGGAGTTCTTAACTTAATTATGACCTAGGTTCAAGTCTCAATCACAAAATGCATGCTCTTGTTTGCTTATGTTAAAGGTTGGATGGAATTACTAGCTAGAAGGAATTGATGGCCCATGGATGTGGCCATAATATTTCTAACACCAAATATTTATGGCCTTAGCCATAGTAATCATTTCAATGTCAAAAAAATAAATATGAGGATATTTGAACCTTACACATCTCCCATGCAAGAACAATGACATTACCAATTGGTTATATGAAAATCCTCCCTAAATTTTGTGGGCCTTAAGGATATACCAAGTGTAGGCTTTAATCCATATTTCTATGTGAATTCAATGTTATGTGTGGCTCATATACTACTGGGGTACCCTTGGCTACCTTAATGTATTGAGAGAATATGTGAATTGGCAGATACTAAGGAGACCATGGATCAAGATTGGTCCATATATATGTGGGAAAGTGTTTTGTTATGTGTGCATTGCACATTCAAACACTACCTTTAAAATTTTGCATTGGTTCCTATGTTCATAATGTGCACTCGAACTAGATAAACTTGGTATCCAAGTTAAAAATTAGTATCCTAAGTTCGATGGATATGGCCCTGATAATAAAAAATATAGTTATGCATGAAAACTTCAATGTTCAACTAAAGGAAATGAGTCCTCTAGTAATTAACCAACACTTCTACTTGGAGGTATTCTCCATAATGTATTTGACCCAACTATAATCTCACTCCCATTTTTGAAAATCTGTTAGCCTTCAAATTCAATTCCCAGTCAATGTGATCAAAGGATATAACCCTGAAGATTCTAATCAACTCCATAACTATAATCATCCATTGTTCTAATAAACAATTGTTCAAGGAAGTATAACCTTTTAGGCAATCTATAAGGGCCTTTGAATCCCTTATCGCTTGTAATTTTAGATTGCTAAAGTGACACAATTAAGATGACTAACATAAACAATTCATTCATATTATTGCAGTACTATTAGGTAGTTTTATTTTTGTTCATATACTAAATTAGTCAATCATGTTATTCATTTTTAGTTGTATTACTTATTAGTTGGTCATGTATTTTACCTCAGACTAAATTAGTCATTTATGTTAGTCATTTTTAGTTGGGTCACTTGAGATTACTCAATTTTGGTAGTATTTCACTTGGAAAAGTTGCAGTGACTAACATTTTTAGTCACCTAGTCACTAATTTCTCATTTTATACTAGTGTCAGGAATGTATGGACAACCACATAAGTGAAGGACCTGCTAAATATGTGATATTTATATGCAAGATGAGATATAATACCATTGCAAATTGTGGCTCATGAAAAAAAAAACAATCATGAAAATAACAAAGTAGGTAGACAAATGGGAGACTATCAAGATGAAATTAATAATAATAGGGAAAATTTTATTTCCTAAGAGAAGTAGAGAAACATCAAGGCATACAGATATTGTGCAAAAAAGATGCAAAAATTGTTAGCCTTATATAGAAATGGATAAGCATAAAGTGGACCGAAGCTAAAATCAAGAGTGAAATAATATAAGTCCTTAAGAAAAAGTGTAATAGACTCTCACATAGGGTAAGAAAAACTTGGTATCAATATTAAGAATGAAAGGGTCTCAAAATTGTATGGGATTAGAGGTCAATATGATTGTTTCATTAGAAAATCATAAATTAATTTTTTTTATTAGACTAAGAATGACCATAAAAGGGGGCTAATAGCAATAATGCCACAACATAGACCAGAAATGATGATAACAACTCCTGAAATAACCTAACAATGTGGCATAATATTTTCATCAAATTATACGAAGGAAACTTCTGAATTGATGTATTATCTCTCTCTCTCTCTCTCTCTCTCTCTCTCTCTCTCTCTCTCTCTCTCTTCTCTCTCTCTCTTATATTATATATTTATTATTTTATTATTTTATATTATCTTTTATTTTATTTATTTTTATATTATATATATATATATATATATATACACACACACACACGTGCTTGTGTGTGTGCGTAAATGTACAGAAGTCACATCCGATGAAAACATGTGCAATTAAACCCCTATCGTTTGATCATCTACCGCGCGATCCAACGGTTTTCGCTCCTCCCGCACCCGCAAACTGCTTGCGCGTTAACTCGCAATCAAAGTGGTTTTTGTCTCTCCCCGTCTGCCACGCATTGCATGATGATTGTGATCACTAGCCCTTGTACCTTTACCACTTCCGCCCCAAAAGCGGTGCAATTAATACTGCTCACCACCAAGACCGTAGTCCCTGCTCACTAACCCTCGCACATCTATGATGCCCGATGACCGTTGGATCTGTCCACCTAAGATCCAATGGCCTACGTCCACCCTACTTTAATATCTCTCGGTATTCCTCACCAAGCATTGTTCGCCATCCATCTAAGCAATCCAACAGCCGATCTTCCTTCTCCATTTCGTCTGCCATGCAGTCCTCTCATCCTTGATCTATCCCATGCATCCGAACGACGAAGGTGGCCAGTATCCAGTACCCGGTGTAATAGATCTTCAACAACTGCATTCAACAGGAAGGATTCCCAAGAAAGAAAGGACATGCCTCGAGCAGTTAAATGTATTTAGCAGTTAAGGAATTGTATCCATAATACACTCCACCTGCTCGAGAAGGACAATAGAGCATCCAAGAAGATCAAATCCATTCACTGAAGTAGGTAGATTGCAGCAAAAACTCCATCAGACAGTTAAAGAGTTTGGTGGTCAATTATGACCCCCCCATGCCTAGAATAGCAGAATGTCTTTGTAATGAAACTCTATATATACCCAAAAAGAAAATGTAATCAAGGTTGATGGTTGTTGTTTTGATTTAAGGTTCAACTTCTGGAGACTATAACTGTTTTGATACTTGCAACATCCTGTCTTCATTTTTAGCTAATACAAGCGTCTTTTGCTGTTAATTGCTCACTCTCCATCTCTACTCTGTTCTAGTCTGTGCCTGTTATGCAGTTTTCTTGAACTGCTGATGTTTGGCGTTAAAGGAGTTGTCATCCTACCTCTGTGTTAAAGTCTTGTTTGTATTAGTGAATGAGTTATTTAGGTTTCTTTTCACCTAGTGTCAGAGAGCTATCATCATGTTTGTGCATTAGGGAATTAGATTTGCAGACCTCTCTACTAGTTTCATCTGGCCATCACAGGGTACTGTGCATCCGCTGGTGTGGTTATTATTCTCCATGATTCACGCAATCCTTAAACTGTGAGTAATTAGTGGTATAAAGCCTTGTAGTCTGGGGGTGTTCATGTTGAAAATAATACTGAGAGGGGGGGGTGAATCAGTATTATCTAGTTCTTTTAACAATCCTTCCTTATTTACACTTTGAATTATTTTTGCATATCAGTACCATAAAATAATGAGCAAGAAAAACAGACAGTCACATCAAAGAACACGAGATGTAAGGTGGAAACCCAATGTGGGTGAAAACCACCTGCTGCAATATGTCTCTATCTTCTTTCAAATTAGAAACTCCTTTTACAATGGTCTTGTACTGGTGCAGACCTTTACCAGTACACAGGCTACAACCTGCAGAGAGCTACAACTCTCTCTCGTTTTCTAGTCTCTCCTGGAAGGGAGCTACAACCCCCTACTTCTTTTCTTTCAAGGACCATTTTCATAAATTTTCAAACTAGATCCATAAACATCAAATGATCATCAAGTACCAGTAAGTCACCCAGATAACCAGATCACCAATAACAGTAAACTAAACCCAGAACACCTTATCAACAAAAAAATCAGTCAACAAAAGATCTTAAGACAGATATGCAATTTCCTTTTCTCTAGCCTGCGTCGCTACGCACTTCACCTTCTGTGGCGCCGGGCTCCTCTGCAGCTGTTCCTTCTGTGGTGCCTCCGTACTGTGCCTTCGGTGGCGCCTCTGTGGCGTCTTCTGTGGTGCCTCCACACTGCGCCTTCTGTGGCGCCGCCGCACTGCGCCTTCTGTGGCGTCTCCGCACTGCGCCTTCTGTGGTGCCTTTGTGACGTCTCCGCACTGCGCCTTTCTGTGGCATCTCCGCACTACGCCTTCTGTGGCGCCTTCGCACTGCGCCTTCTGTGGCGCCTCCGCATTGCGCCTTCTATGGTGCCTTCGCACTGCGCCTTCTGTGGCGCCTTCTCATTGTGCCTTCTGTGGCGCCTCTGCACTGTGCCTTCTGTGCCGCCTTTGCACTGCGCCTTCTATGGTGCCTCCGCACTTCCGTAGCTGCAGTGCTTGAGAGATCACCCTTCACAGATTCGCTTTCCACTTCACTTTCATATAGATCGAGCTTTTGAAACAATAACCCAATATTTCAGATCTTAAGATATTCAACCCAAAAGCATACACAAGCCAAATGATCTCCTTTGCTTTATATAGGCAAGCTCTTCCTAAAATCATGGATCATGGGGCTCAATAATAATAATAATATAAAACAATACCACGGGCCAAAACCATAATAACACAATACCGTCGGCTAAATACCAAAAGTTAAACATAAGAAACCCCACGTGTGCTTTTCTTTGCCTTGAAGTGTGTGCATTGGGGGTATGCACCTCATGAATGGGTAACCTGCATGTCTGGACGCGGTCCCTACACGGCGTACCTATGGGTACGCATCTTCTGAACTGTTCTCTTGCATACTTCTTAATTCTCATCATATTGAGAGCCATGCCATGGGTGTTGCCATCAAGTACAACATCTGTAACATATAACCATACCAAAAACATAATGCCAACAATCTCC